>JAFFST010050271.1:88543-122462 GCA_022414735.1 Noturus placidus | reverse complement strand
ATTTAAGTGATGCCTTGATTGTGAACAGGTGTGGCAATAATCAGGCCTGGGTGTGGCTAGAGAAATTAAACTCAGGTGTGGACAACCACAGTTATAGTAAGGGGGGCAATCACTTTTTCACACAGGGCCATGATGGTTTGGATTTTTTTTCACCTTTAATAATAAACACCTTCATTTACAAATTGCATTTTGTGTTTACTTGTGTTGTCCTTGACTATTGTTTAAATTGGTTTGATGTTCCGAAACACTTAAGTGTGACAAACATGCAAAGGAACAGGAAATGAGGAAGGGGGCAAACACTTTTTCACACCACTGTACATGTGCTGTTAACTTTTTCAGACATTTTATATACTGAAGAATGCATCATATCTACAGATGGCTGACAAATTATAAGGACAACGAGTGGCTCTATTATGTTGTGGGGGCAATTTTTATTTATTTATTTATTTATTTTTGCATTATCTGGGTCTTCATGTTCTTCTGTCTGATCTCCTATGATGAAACATTTCAATCTTGATCAGCGTGGACTCTTCTAGAATGGCAATGCCCCCAGCCACAGTGCACGAGAGTTTGATAAGTATTATGTAAATTATGTAATTATGTAAATCACATGACAAGGCACCAGACCTCAACTCAGTTAAACACATCTGAGAGATTTTGGGCCCACATTTTACACAACACACTCCACTATCATCAAAACACCAATTGAGGGAACAACTTTTGGAAGAATACTGTTCATCCTTCTAATACAATGCCAGAGATATGTAGAATCTATGTGAAGGTGCATTGAAGATGTTCTCGTGGTGCCCCAACACTTTTAAAGGTTTTCCAACAGCTGTCTGTTTGAGAGAATGCAAGATTTAAATAGAAAATATTGTAACATTTAAAGGCTGCACTGGATTACAGGTTTTGGATGCATGACAAATGTTTTGTCTTCTAAAAGGCGTCCATTAAATTCTTTGCAAATTAAAGGTATAACAAAGACACTGGTGGCAAAGGTTTCAGGTTTGGCTCTCTTCTTAGTAACAGTATTATCTCAGGTAGTTAATTGTCATGGGTGGAAAAATAAAGAGCTTATAGCTGACAATTGAAACCCTCCATGAGTCAGTATTAACTCACAACACACATGAAACTGGTTCCGCTACAAGATCTTTGTTTATATTCACTTAGATTATGCTAGTAATCTATTTTGCACTCACTTGTGTGAGCCTTGGAATGAGTTTGCATGAGGGTAGCATCATTGTAGACCTGCATGGTGGACAGTCAGTGCTTCTTTGCTCTAGTAATGCTGAGACTGCTTAATGCTGAGCTGCATTGAGAACAGGTTTAGAGAACTTGAATGCCTTCTGCTGAGGCAGGCCATCCCACTAGCTACTCTTTGCAGCTCTGCTCACCTTTGTATTCCCTCCACAATGATGGAATGAGAGCACCAGTGCTTATTGTTCTCAAGCCAATGGGAATGGTCCAAATGACTTTAGCTATGCAGGTATGCATATGTGCATGCATGGTACACATGTGGCATGAATGTCATTTGTCTCAAACCCTGGCCTCCACTCTATGACCAAGTGGAGTGGGCGTCATATAGCAGGAAAGCCAATCAGAGGTCAGCGCTTTGGATTTATGCCAGGGATTTTAGGCCTAAACTTTGTTGGCCAAAGGCTGTTTTCGCAACACCAAATAAACATCTTTGTGAGACAAGATGCCGTACACACCGTCAGGCTTTTTTTGTGACCGGCTAATCCGGGAGAGAGAGAGAAAGGATGGAGAAGGTTCTGTGACCAAACCTCTTCGATTCAGTGGCCAGGACTTTAAGACCCTGAAACAGGATTGTCTTCAGAAAAAAGTGCTATTTGAGGATGATACCTTCCCAGCCGGTGTGGATTCCCTGGGTTACAAGGAACTGGGCCCCAAGTCCAGCAAGGTCAAGAACATTGTCTGGAAAAGACCCAAGGTAGGTCTGGGAAGGGGACAGAGATTAATGCTGTAGTCCAACTACAAATTTGAAAAAGCAGGTTATGGTTTAATTTAATGAATTCATTAAATGTTACAAAACTGGAAGTATTTGAAATCCTTCATACAGAATATCTGTAATGCATGTAATGAGATTCTTGGTTGTGTATTATAAGGCTCAAATGAATCACCCTTTGATTAAAGTTTACCCATTTAGCAGAGATGGAAAAAGCAAGCATATTTATTTAATCCTCATTATAATAGTAGAATCGAATGAGATAGAGGGAACATATTTTAACATACTGTGTAAAGTTTATGAACACCTGGTTCTGACTATTTTTCAATGCATCAATTAATGGTCATGAATAAACTCTGTGAATGCTGAAGTTGCATCCTTAGTTGTACCATTTGACCATTTTAATCCTAAATGTTATTAATTATTTTGCAGCACACCTCCTATAATCAAATGCTGTTACCTGCATGGACAGATGTACTCAGTCCAATGTATTTTTAAACTAGCCACCAACTATTAGGAGTAACCAAGATATAGTATAAGTAGTGTTTTTTCTTTACAGTATGTATTTTTACATAGATGATAAAATACATCAATTGCAAAGTTAAATTGATATTAGATTGTGTTGCAACATTATACACTTAAACACCATTAAATATTATGTTATATAGCTTCAGTTTCAGTACTGATATTGTACTCAACTGCCTTGCAGGATATTTGTGATAATCCACAGTTCATCGTTGGAGGTGCCAGCAGAACAGACATCTGTCAAGGAGACTTGGGTAAGATTAGTTCAATGTAAGTGCTTAATTACAGCACAGACAATTCTGTAATGAGCCTGATCACTGCTGCCGTAGTTTTACATTCCTGTAAACAGAGCCTGTCTGGACCATAGTATAATTTAATGGGTGCTTTTTGAGCTGCAGTTAATAGGCTCACAGCCCAGCAGGTGCCCCTTGATATTGTGAGTACTCTAGTGGAAGGGAATCTGGCTGGAAGCACTTCTCATTGTTGTGTGATCTATACACGCAATAAAAAGAGACTAAAGTCACAAAGGTTGTCTATAGGGCAGAGTTCTTGCACATGGAGTGTTCCATTGTGCAATCCAAAAAGGAAAAGTCAGCACTTTGGGCCCCTGTTTTTGGTGTTAATATTGCATACATATTCAGTATATAGTGGTATCCAAAAGTCTGAGGCTACATTGAAACTCTGGGTTTCTTTCATTTAAAACTGGAAAGAAGCATAAAGTTAAAAAAAAAAAAAAAAAAAAAAAAAAAAAAAAAAAAAAAAAACATTTTAGTGAATGGAAATGTTCAATGTGCTCAATAATTTTGCTCTATTTCTAGGTCACTCATGAAAGCACATTTGTGATATTGCATACTGTCTTCTGAAGAGTGGAAAAGATTCTACTTTTCATTCAAATGATTTTGCATTAAATTAGAAACAAATGCAAAATAGAAAGTTTTCAGTAGTAGTCTCAGACTCTTGGACCCCACTATATACAGTTTAGTTTATTTGCTTTATTATTATTATTATTATTATTTTATTTTATCATAGAATTTTTATTGGAAATTTGCATTTTACATATCATAACACCACACCCAACAACCCCGACAAAACAACCACAGCCAAAACCAATAGAAAGGGGGAATATTCAAAAACAACAATAAAAAAATAAAAACAAACATTCAAAATATGAAGAAAAAAAGGAAAAGAAAGAAAAAAAGGGTAAGATGGTTAGTATTTACCGTCTACCTCTCCTCAATCTTCCTCCAGGGTGCATGCATCATTGAAATAGGTAATAAGTTGCCATTTTCCCAAAAATGAGTCGCCCCTACTTCTGATGTTGTACTTGATTTTTTCAATCTTTAAAAAGAACATTAAATTATTTGTTTAATTATTTATTGATTATTAATTATAATAGTGCCATTTGGTGGAATATTTGAGGTTTTAATCAGCTAAAGTGAAATGTGGTGTTATATATTAAAATACATACAAGAACTATGTAGTTCTGGAAAACACCTCCAGAATCTAGTGCTTAACATCCCAATTTATTATTCAGCTATATGTCTTAAAGCATATTATTTATTAAGTATGATTAACTACATTGAATCTCCTGAATGTAAGTCTGAACCTGTGAGTTTCATGGAAATCTTGATATATGGCAGATTAGCATTTAGTTTTACATCAGAGTTATTACATGATATATTTTCTGCCAGTAATCGGGGTACGGTTGTGGTATATTTTCATGGCATTTGCATTAAAGTATTCAGAGAAAATAGGCTTTCCAGTTCTTGATTTGATCCTGAGCAGAGTTTTGTGTGTCCTCCCTGGGTCCATGTGGGTTTCCTATGGGTTCTCCTGTTTCCTCCTATGTCCAAAAAAACATGCTAGTGACTCTAAATTGCCCTCATGTATGAATGTGTAAATTGTTTTTGTGCATGGTGTATTCCTGCCTCATGCCCAGTTTTCCCAAGACCAGGATAAGCACCAGGACCTTGACCAGGATAAAGCGGTTAGTAAAGACAAATTAATTAACAAATATTATATTTAACATTTTTTTCTGGTATCTGTAGGAGACTGCTGGTTGCTTGCTGCCATTGCTTGTCTTACTCTGTACGATAAGTTACTGTATCGGGTTGTTCCTCAAGAGCAGAGTTTTTCTGACAATTATGCAGGAATCTTTCATTTTCAGGTTTGTGCTAGTCATTAACATTGGTCTAATGCTATGTCTCGATGCTGGTAGTATATCTAACATATGTTCTCTCTGTTTATTATTAAAGTTCTGGCGTTACGGTGACTGGGTGGATGTTGTGGTTGATGATCGGATTCCTACAATCAATAACCAGTTGGTGTTCACCAAGTCTGCTGAGAGGAATGAATTCTGGAGCGTTCTTCTTGAGAAAGCATATGCCAAGTAAGTGACTCTCATTGATTTCCTTCACCATGCTGTTCATATGTAGTCTGAAATTGTCTCAGAGTGGAAACATGTCTTGTGCTTATAAAAAATGTCTTGTGCTTATAATTACTCAGGCTGCATGGCTGTTACGAGGCTCTGAAAGGTGGAAACACGGCTGAGGGAATGGAAGACTTCACTGGAGGAGTAACTGAGTTCTATGAAATGAAAGATGCACCCAAAGAACTTTACAAGATCATGAGCAAAGCCTTGGAGCGAGGCTCCCTCATGGGTTGCTCTATTGATGTAGGTTACACATACAGAAATTGATTTTTTCCTCTTTGCATTCATAAACATTTGCACACATAAATGTACACTAGCAGTGGGAGACATGACAAAGATTTTTCTACTACATACTATATATCACAATATATAGGTTTCCTGTATATCCTGCTACAAGGGATTTTTGTAAAAGGTCTTGAGAAAATATGTCATCTCCAGCCTGGTAATAGCGCTGAGTATTGTTGTTGTTGTTGTTTTTATCCCAGGCCTTGGTCCCAGCCCGCCTGGAAACTCGCACCATGACTGGGCTAGTGAAAGGTCATGCCTATTCTGTAACTGCTGTGGATGAGGTAAAGAAAGTTTAAAACAGTTTGAAATTAAATTGCTCTACAACTGAACAAGTAGAAGTTTAGAACCTTTTAAGTTTGTGGTAGAAATTCTTATTGAGCTCCAGCATGATTGACGCTGTTCTCATTAATGCTCACTATGGTTTTAGTGTAAACAGAGCACAAAAAAAGAATCCAAAGTCTCTCTGGTGCGTCTCCGTAATCCATGGGGCCAAGTGGAGTGGAAGGGACCATGGAGTGATAAGTAAGTGACTTTTTGGTAGAAGTTCTCACAAGTAATCATTCTCAACTTTGCAGTAGCAGTATTACTAACATTGTAATCCCTTGTGGTTTTATGTAGTTCAAAGGAGTGGTCTACCATCTCTAAGGAAGAGAAAGAAAAACTGCATCAACAGATTGCAGAAGATGGAGAATTCTGGTGAGTAAATCTTAAATCTATAAGTCTGCTTTGAATGTTGAACAAACGGTATAAGCAGTTCCGAGAGGAGATACTCATCTGGCAAAGACCAGTGACGTTTCAGCAAATGCCCCCCCCCCCCCACCCCACCATATTGTGTAGGATGTCCTTTGATGATTTCAAGAAGAACTACACCAAGCTTGAAATCTGTAACCTGACCCCTGATGCTCTGGAGGATGATAAGCTCCACAAGTGGACGGTGTCTGTGAATGAGGGCAGCTGGGTAAGAGGCTGCTCTGCTGGAGGCTGCAGAAATTATTCAGGTAAGCAGTTTGATCCATGCTTATGTATATGATAGTCTTACCCTCTTTAAGTAATGATTTGTACATACACTTGAAGCCAGAAGTCTATCTTCCCCATGGGTGTTTTTTTGAAAATGAAATAATTCCAAAAACCTTAAATGAAATATGGGTATAGCCTGCAACAACAGGCTATGATATATGCCAAAATGAAATATCTCTGAATAGAAAAATAGTTTGTAAGAAGGTTTGCCATGAATCTCTGTCAGCATTATAACAGAGTTGCCTACAAAGATGGTTAAAAGATGGCCAATTCAGGAAAAATGGCGAGTGATAGGTGATATAAGAATATAAGAGGATAAGAGATTACAAACGCTGCTAGGATATAAAAGCATACAAGATATTACAGAATATTTATATCCCATTCAGAAAGGGAAACACAAAATTTTAGACTGATAGGATTTTGTTTTGTTTACTCATAATCTATTAAAACAATCGTAACATTATTTGGGCATTTTGGTTTGATAATGAAAGAGTATTGATAAAATCCAAATGGCTTGTTGATATAAATTAAAATTCCGCTCTACATTTTATATTGTTTAAGGGTGTACAAACATTTGCACACAACTATATTTGAGTATATAATATATTAACTATATTGTTTGTATTTATATTTTAACTATATGTACCTTTTCTCATTCTGTGTAGACACCTTTTGGACAAACCCACAGTATCGTCTTTGCCTCTTTGAGGAGGATGATGACCTGGACAACAGTGAGGCGGTCTGCTCCTTCGTGGTATCTCTCATGCAGAAAGACAGAAGAAAAAACCGCAAACTGGGTGCCAGTTTATTCACTATTGGATTTACTATCTATGAGGTACTTGGCATAAGGGCATGCCAGTAAATAGCATCTATATAATTATTTATTTCCTGTAGTGCTTAATCAGAATTAAAAATACATGAATTTGAGGGGAGTAAATAGTTTTTAATGACTTTTATTATCTGAAAATGCAGTTTTTCTGTATGATAGTATGATGTAATATTAATAAACTGATACGTATTTATAAAGTTATCTTGTGTTATATATTTATAAAGTTATCTCATTTGTCCATAGGTGCCAAAAGAGGTATGGAAAAATGATGGAGAGAAGTGCTTGGACACCTGAGTGCTCTCTCTCTCTCTCTCTCTCTCTAGTAGAAGCTGAGTAGTGTGCATTGTGTACACTACTGTGTGTATGAATAGGTGTGTGAGTGTGTATGTGATTGTGCCCTTCGATGGACTCGCACTCTGTCCAGGGTGTACCCCCCATGCTCCCTGGGATAGGCTCCAGGATCCCCCGTGACCCTGAAAAGGAGTAAGCGGTAGAAGATGGATGGATGGATGGATGGATGGACTGTGTGCATGCTCTTGTTCCCTTACCAGTTTTACCTGAAACTGAATTGTTCTCTCTCAGCTAACCACATTACACTGTTCTGACTGATTTTGTAGAATGTTTTTTTGTACTGCTTTTGTCTGTCTGTCAGATGCATGGTAACAAGCAGCACATGCAGAAGGAATTCTTCCTGCTCAACTCGTCCAAGGCTCGCAGCAAGGCCTACATTAACTTGCGGGAGGTGACTCAACGCTTCAGGCTGAGCCCTGGGGAGTATGTCATTGTGCCTTCCACCTATGAGCCCCACCAGGAAGGCGAATTTCTCCTCCGTGTCTTCTCCGAAAAGAAGAATGTCTCTGAGTGAGTAGTACAGATGGCTGTGTGAGTTTTGAGTTGTACAGCACAACCAGAATCTTGACTCTTAAGCCCAACCATCCATCCATTTTCTGTACTGCTTATCCTTACTGTGTCACGGGGAACCTGGAGCCTACCCAGGGAGCATAGGGCACAATGCGGGGGACACCCTGGATGGGCAGTTGGAGACTGTAAAAAGACCAGGTGATTTTTTTCCTAATCTTCAACTGTCTAGATCCGGTGAGCCTGTGCCCACTGTAGAATCAGATGATTGTTTTTGGCTGACAGGAGTGGAACCTGATGTGGTCTTCTGCTGTTGTAGCTCATCTACCTCAAGATTTGATGTCTTGTGCATGCTACACCAACAACCATACAATGGTTAAAGCCGCAGAGATCGCACTTTTTCTTCATTCTGATGTTTGATGTGAACACTACCTGAAGCTCTTGACCTGTATCTGCATGAATTTCTTTTGCATTGTGTTGCTCTCACATGATTGGCTGATTGATTAACTGCATGAATTTGCAGCTGTATAGGTGTTCCTAATAAAGTGTATGGTGAGTGTATGCCTAAATAATACTTGAGTAGAGTAACGAAATACAATTGCTCAAGTATTTTCCACCCCTAAATATAAAGACACAACATAGTTAAATTAAAAAGTAATGTGGAAGTATTGAACAGAGAAAAAATTGGATGAACATTAATTTAATTTAATTTAATTTACATAAATGTTGGTGATGGAGCAGCTATCAGGTCCAGCTGTGCTTGTTCATTTAATATAAAAAAATAAAATAATATTTAAAAAAATTCATTAGTGACCACTGTTTGTTGATTCCTGTTTAGGGAAATAGAGAACAGAATCAAAGCTGACCATCCAATGGTGAGTGCTGCATATGACATCTTTAATTAAATATTTTTGGCATCTAGTTTAACATCTTATACATCAAATCTGCTATAAGGCTGAAAAGAAAAAGTTGGAGATAATGTCATCTCATTTCAATGGATCATCTTGGTCCCTACAGTGTATACCAAAGACTATTAGTCAGTAACCTGATGGAACAAGTTCTTTGCTTTATTTGCACTATTAGCATCTATTAGGAGTGTTATCTGGTTGCTTTATGTTCATTGGTATGAGAGTTTGTTTGAAAGCATCCTCAGTAGAATAACTGTTTACATGCAATGAACATATAATTAAGAAGTGTCCAGTCTGTGACAATACTTTTTCTTTTACCACTTAACTCCAATACTAACCTCAGCCAGCTCCAGCCTCAGCAGAGGACGAGACTGTGGATGACCAGCATTTCCATACCATTTTTCAGCACATAGCTGGGGATGTGAGTACTAGGAAGCCAGAGAGAGTTGGGGGGGACAGAGAGTATGGTTCTTGGGTGGGGGGAAAAACAACTGATAAAAAAACTAGAAACACTAGTAATAATTTTCACTTTGAAACTGTCTGCAGTATGTTTATTGTTCTCTCTGATTATACAGGAAATGGAGATCTCGGCCAACAAGCTGAGAAACGTCCTGTTCAAGGTGTTGGCTGAGCGTATGTATATTTCTATGATTATTATTACTTATGGTTACATGCATTAATTCATATACAAAACGACCTTCACTTTCCCTACCTTCACAGACAAGGACATGAATAAAGAGGGCTTCAGTCTAGAGAGCTGCCGTAGCATGATTGCCTTCATGGATGTATCCTTTGGAAAAAGATCTGTACATGCAGCATATGCTCGGGAATTCACTTTTTGCTAGTTGAACCACAAAATACATAAATTACACACTTCCTATTAAAAGATTTGTAATATACAGTATATAATGGACTACACTTATTTGATTGATAAACAATTCTTTCACTACAGTTTCTACCCCTGAGGGACAAACCAAGGGACAGTTTATGGTGCTAGAATAGAACCTAAGTGTCTATCTTGACCCTATTTGCTAGCTGCTTATAATTTGATGTTCATGTAGGAAGATGGGAAATGTATCCCTGTATTTTGACCTTGATGGTGATGTTTAGATGGATGGAACAGGCAGACTCAATCTACAAGAGTGTAGACAGTTGTGGAATAAAATCAAAGAGTGGCAGGTTTGGGGTCTTCTGTTTTCCCATGCTTTGAAACATTGCGCATACTGTATATACTGTACTGACTGACAGACTTTTCTTCTGCAGCAAATCTTTAAGCACTACGAAGCTGAGCAGACTGGCTTCATCAGCAGCTATGAGATGAGGAATGCCATCAATGATGCAGGTAAGAATTATACGATTATTTCATATAATCATACCTGCCATTCTTTCTGTTGATTCGAGCGTTTTTGCTGGTTTGTAATCTGTCATGGAGACCCTACTGTGCTGCAAGGTTTTCTCGAACATCAGGGTTAACTCAGTTTCGAAGGCTCTTAACATGGCAGTGAATATCAACAACTACTACAATATTTTACATTTACATTTTATCCAAAGCGACTTACAAATGAGAGCACACTTACACACCAATGGTAGCAGAGCTGCCATGCAAGTTGCTAGCTTGCCATCTGGGGCAACTTAGGGTTCAGTGTCTTGCCCAAGGGCACTTCGGCATGGGATCACCCGGGCCCGGATTCGAACCACCAATCCCACGATTAGTGGACAACCCGCTCTACCGACTGAGCCATAGCTGCCCATATTTTAAGGCAGCACTCAAATAATAAATCACACATAGGAAAAATAATGTCAATGGCCAAATCAATTGAATGAATAATGTATAGGTGACTATTCTAGCATGAATTCTAGTATCAATTAACATTGCTAGTATTTACAGATAAAGATGTCTTAATTAAGCAATATCACACAAGCAAGAGGGAAGTTACTTACTTTGGCTGGAAGTAATCACAGCCATGTCCATATTCAGTATAACCACACTCTTGCTTGTGCAAAATTGTTTATATAAAAAAGTTATATAAACAAGAAATTACTGACATTTTGGACACAACATGGCCAAAAATTTTGTTTATTTTTGCTCCTCTAGAGGAAATCCTGGAGAAGCTACACTTACTTTATAGCCTGTTGGCTCACATCGATGTGTACATTCCCATTAAATGTGCATTTTTAAGTCAAAAGTTATGTTTATATTATTAAGAGTTGTAAAATGTATCACTTTCTATGTCCGCTGACGTTACTCTACTGTAGAAAGGTTTTCAGCTAAACAAACTATCGCTAGAATTGGAATTTTATGTTAACATTGACAAATAGAGTGATACAGTGATACATCTCAGTGTCGTTACACTAAATATAATCACTCTTGGAACACCACTTGTCCAATAAAATGACCAGAACCAAGTGTTATAGAGCACTGCTGAAATTTACTAGACATATGTTTTTTTTTGTTGAAATTGTTTTGAAATATGAATTTGTTCAAGAAACAGCTAAAGACCCACCTCTTCCGTCAACACCTAACCAACTCATAAAAATAAATAAATAAATAAAAATGCACCAACACCTCTACTCTGCGCACTTTGCTTCTTCTAGTACTCAATTAATGGATCTTGTATAGTAGCACTACTTGATATCACTTTGCTTGTATCTCTCATTTGGAAGTTGCTTTGGATAAAAGCGTCTGCTAAGTGAATAAATGTAATGGTCTTGTCACTGTGCAGTCATGTCTGTTATGTGTTATTCAGGGTTCCATCTCAACTACCCACTGTACAACATTGTGACAATGCGTTACGCCAATGAGAACATGAACATCGACTTTGACAGCTTTGTCAGCTGTCTTGTGTGTTTGGAGGGGATGTTCAGTAAGTGGCGTAATCTATTTGCATCTAAATTGTGATCGAAATGGATCACTTTGACAAAATTTCTGCTAATAGTGTAACGTTCTTTACTTTACACAAAGCAAACTTGGTCTCTTTCCAGGAGCGTTCCAGGCCTTTGATCAGGATGGAGATGGCACAATCAGGCTGTCCGTAATGGAGGTATATTCTGTCAGATTTTTAGCAGCAGCCGTGTGATTGGTCTATATACAGCTGTTCATATGTTTACATCTGACTCTGAACTGTTGATTTCTCACAGTGGCTCCAGTTGACCCTGTATGCCTAAACACACTCAGGATCCAGGTGAATCCAAAGAACAGAACCAGAACCACCAGCCTTTACCTCAAACTCAATGTGCCAAACCTCCACCACTGCTCTGTGGATTTTTAGCCTTGATATAGCACAATTGTTTACAATCTTCACATAAAATTGTCATTACTAAACTTTAACACCATTCCACATACTGTAGAGTCCAGGACAGGAGATATGGCATTCACATGTAGTCAGACATGATGTCATCATCTCTTCAACCGCATGTTTTAGACCATGTGGATGGTTTTGCAGTACTGAAGCCTCCTAAGTGTCCTGAGGCTCATCTTCCATGTACTCCGTGGCGCAAGTCATCTCTAAAATTCTTCATACTTCAACACTTATTTTATTTCCTTCTTTTACTACAATGCTCAAGGTTTCATGCCACATTTTTGCTACTGTTCATACGCTTTCATTTTGTTCCTCTTTAGGCCGGTCTTCTGATCTCTTTCTCACTCATAAAGCCACAATTGAAACCTCTTGTTTCCTGTTACAATACAGTACCTCAGATTTTTCTTTGAATAGCTCTGCTCTGTTTTTTACTAACTGGCTGTTATAAACAAATCCATAAACTTGAATTAGATAAAATATCAGTTTTCTCACATTTCACTTTTGTTGCCAGACGATCCCTCCGTCTTTGTTTCCACAAGCCTGTTAGTAAGTTGTTTGTTGGAAGAAAAAAAAACATTAAACAGCAAGAGGAAATACCTAAGAGAACCCACTCAAATGCACAACTCAGAAATGTATTCAGAGTTTGTTTCCACTGCATATGTGGAGACTAAACTTTTCTTTTGGTGATTAATACATTTAAGGTTTGGTCAGAAGAGTATATGTAGTTCTTTACCTTTTTATTCAAATAAACGGCATCAGTTATTGGCTCAATTATTATTTTTTTTCCTTTTGAAAATGTTGGGTTAAAAAAGCTTATTAAACATTAAATCAGCTATGTGCATACAATAAATATTTCAAAGCATGGACACAAAATACCAGGTTGACAAAACTGTAAATGTTTTTTTTTTTAAATTATTTTTATTATTATTATTATTATTATTATTATTATAACAAGGTATTCAGTGGAAATGAACAAACAAAACCAACAAACCAACTTTGGGAAGACCAGAAAAGAGGTTGACAAACTGCCCCAAATGCTAAACACCACTGATAGAGAGAAAGATGTGTACCGTCAATGGGATCAAGGGTGAGAAAAACCTGCAGCTGAATGGCGGCAACAACACAAATCTCAACATTTTAGAGTAACATCAAATCTCTTCAGTGAGTGGGGTGGGATAGTTAAAATGTAGCGAACTGTGGCACAGACTGTAAGAAAGAACACCGTCCTGAGTTTAAAATGTTTAAAGTTATGTTACTGAAATGAAGACAACTAGCTGTAGTTTATTATTGGGTGTGGTTCTGTGTGCTATGGCATGGGAGAGGGGTTCTGGTACTATGCTCTCCACTTCATAAATCACTTATCACTTCAACCACTTTAACAACTTGCAACACCAACACCAACACACACACACACACACACACACCCCTTCAGTCAAAAGTGGGCTGTACAGCTAAGCTGCATGCTCCTCCACCCACATCCATATAAATGTCTGTAGAAAGTTTCTTAAACCACAAAAGGGCAGAGCCCATATAGAAATCTCTCGACTACGTGAGAACCATTGTGCAAAAAAAATCCAAGTTAAACCAGCAAGACTGCATTGTATTACTTGGGAATAAGCACACTCCCACACATTCTGCTCACAGAGGGCTACACACACCGACTGTCATATTTCAGGACCTGTCACAATCACAGCAAATACATTTCCTTGAACAGCAATCTTTCATTTACAGAAAACAAGCAGTCCCTCCACTGCGGCTTAACCTCAGTGAGCAACCACATGTAGAGAAAAGGAAAAAAATCAGAAAGGAAAACAACCTCCCATAAACATAATATAGGCCTATATGAAGCCATATATCAAAATAATTACGGAAAAGGTAAAACCACTTGGAAGAGAAGATTTGAAGAACACCCTCTTCAGAAATCTTTAAAAACTGTTTAAAATTTTGAATTAAGTTATGAAAAAAATATTTCACTAAATCTTGACTGTCCCACCTTGTTTTGGTGTAGGAATAGGTGTGAAACAATGTCCTTATATGAGCTGTGAGTGAATTATAAGAAATGGGGGTCTTCAGAAAACACTTCTAGTTTAAAAACAAACAAAAATCTTGGTTGCTCACGAAGACAGGAGTACCATAATATTAAACCTCAAAACACTCCAAATGACAAACATCCCTGAACCCATGCCATACAAAGTAATAAACTAAATGTGTTTTTAGGCAGGAGGGGGCAGCAGCAACTCTTCTGGCCTGTCCAACAATTTGTACAGGGTTGTTCCCCCCCCACAGTTCTTGTTTTAATTCTTAGTCTTTATTTGGTCATTATATCCCAGAGCTGATAATACTGTGTATAATCAGGTGAGTAAAGAGCAGGAAGAGAGATCTGTTATCCATTAACTGTACATCTGTTATCTTTTCCTTGAAGATAGAATGATCATATGGTGTGCTAACAGAAAGGTCTATCTATCTTCACATAAAGAGATAGGATTATAGTGTACATGGATAAGAGGAACAAGAAAATGGTTCACCTGGCACAGTCAGAATACCAGCAGCTCCACTGAAAGAGAAGGACTTGCAAAATCTTAAAAAAAAAAAAAAAGTAAAAGTGAAGAACCTTTGGATGCCAAAAGCCTACAACACATCCACTAAGCAGTAAATTGACAGCGATAAAAGTCTATATGCATTGCTCTTTCAAAATATGCTAACAGAGATGACACTTTCTGTAGTTTCTATACACGCTGTACTTTCTATTTCACACACAAAAAAAAAAAAAAAAAACAAACTACAAATCACCAGTACCTAGAACTGACAGTCGATTGTCCTCTCCTTCTAATATGATAGCTGTTGGTATCTGATTACACATAGAAAAATGATTGTAAGGAAAGAGCTCTTATCCTGAGGTTTAGATGAGATCTTCCCAATATGGGAGAAGAGGAGGTTAATTGGATTATCTAGAGTGACCTTTCCAGGACCCCTTGAGACTCCAATTTACTGTCTTCCTCTGCATGTTTCTGCATGTGAGCTTGCACGGCCTATAAAGACGAGAAAAACACAGTGTTAAAAATTCATGTAGGATGTTTTATAAATGTTCGTATACAGTGAGGGGAAATATGTATTCAGAGACTATTGTTTGTTATTTAATATACTTCCCAGCACATATATCCACTTCCAATTTACACAAAATGTCTTTTGACTTATCAAACAAAAGGTATGTATTCATAAGCATTAAAAAGACGTTTAAAAACCAAAATTTATCAGGAAAAAAAAAAAAAAGATTCAGACACCACGAATGACCAATATTAGTATTTTGTTGCAAAGCTGCTTTAGTGACAATTATAGCTTTGAGACTATGACGATAAATAATTCACTTTTTGCAACACTATATTTCAGATTTGTCCCATTCCTCTGAACAAATAGTCTTCAATACCAAAATTACATATTTGTGTGCCAAAGAGTTCACATAAAATAATAAAATCCACAAGAAAAATATTTATCATCAAAATGTAAAAAAATTCGTATCGGCGGAACGAACAGAGCCGAGTGTTCAGCAGCAGGGAAACTGTATTATAGTTCCATAAAAAAAGCTGACAAATTATTCGAGGACCTACTGAATTATTTGAAGATACATTCACACATATTTCTTTATCATACTATAATAGCAGTTTAAACAGCTATTGTTAGCTAGGTGACTAGGATGAAGTTGGTTTCTTATCCAGATTTTCCATTCCACCTTGAAAGGTCCAGGTCTCATAAGCTCATGCCTGTAGATGGCGCCATGAAGCTCAGTAATATCGCAGGCTTTCCTTCACCATTATCTCCTCATTCTCAAGACATCCCTATTATAGAACATTTCCATTTGAAAATAAGTTTGTTTTGTAGAAGAATTTTTGTGTAAATAATGGGCCTGTGAAGCTATCAAATACAGGAAAATTGCAGTTTTTTCCAAATTCCTACACCATTATTTCATTATCATAATAATACATTACAGTTATTTTCATAAGAATTGGTTTCAAATGCCATACAGTAAAAGTTATTCACATTGAGCATTTTCGTTGTACTGAAATTGTATTGCTTTGAGACCAACCAATAACAACAGCAATAGTGTTTCCCCTCACTGTGAGACACTACAAACATCTCAGATAAGGGGTGCAGCAGCTCTATTCTACCTAAATTAAGAACTGTTGTCCAATCTGAGAAATGTTTACAAATCCAACTATCCAGTTCATTCCTACTATTTCCTGTACTACTTTGATTAACAGTCACATTAGTAGATTACCTAGCTTGTTGATCACTACAAGAACTAAACCTATTAAAGTGTTTTATCTATGCTATCAATAAATGTCACACGCACAAGGCACTGTTAATACTGTATGATTAAATTCTGTCCTATATAGCAAACCTGTACTACGTATTTCTTTCCTTCCAATCTTTCTTTCTTTATTCATTCATTTGTGAGCTCACAGACACCCACAATTGGTTAATGCACAGCACAAAGCCATACATAAAGTACTGGTTTTTATGCAACAACAAAAAAAAGACCTGTAGAAATGCATTTTAAGCTAGACAATAGATTTTCTGGTACCTGTTTGAAGCCGTTGCGCGAATTAAAAAAGGAGTCACAGTTCCTCCAGCGGCACTTAAGCGTCTGCTGCGTGTGACTGGTATGGTCATTCAACAGGTGCTGCTGCAGGTGCTCCATTACACCAAAGATCAGCGAGCATCCGTGCCACTACCGGACAAACACAATAGCATCACATCAGAACTGAATCAATGCTCCTGAACATCAACAAGACTACACACCAACTCAACAGATAATAACACTGCACAGTAATATCATCACACATTAACTCTAAAACATTGCACACCAGTCTCTTACCCAGCAGCGATAATTCTGGATCAGGTTCAGCCGGACAGCCTGTACACTCCCGTTATAACAACCTGTATAGATCTAATAGAACAAGAAAAAAAAAACAACTTTTTTCAGACATTCATCAGCAGCTCAATGAGAAATACTAATAATCACCAAATATAACACAGATAAGAAGTGCCAGGATGGTAGCCACTGATTTACACAATATGCATTACTGAATAAAATGTGTAGAAGAAAAGTAGAGCAAGATCAGTGTATGATACTCAGCTATACTGACCATGCTCTTGTGGATGACCATACACATCACCATGTCTGAATGTCCTCCATACACCTGTAACCTGTCGTGAGACTGACAGCCACACCAACAATGTAAACACTCATCAAATACATAAAAAAAGACATAAAAATGGATCATGTACACCCAATCATAATCATATACTCTAAAACACAACAAACATTACAAGAGACTGTAATATTCTTACCTGTAGCTCATACACACGGACCAGCTTGTCCAGGCATGCTGTGACCATCACCTTCCCCAGTATGGCCACCACAGTGACTGCATGACTATGGCCCTTATAGATCCTCACAAGCTCCCCTGTCTACAAGTTGCACAAACACAGATCTAATAAACTTAAATAACCTTTCAGGCACATGATAAATTTCCTCATAAAAAGTGTGTAAAAACACTCACGTGTATATTGTGTGCATGGACACACTGGTCACTGGATCCACTGAAGACTAGATCATTCACCACCTCCGAAAAGAACATACAGAATAGAGAAGAGAGTTGCATGTGCATGCAAAACTAAATTATTAAAACACTTGAGGAACTCGCCGAACACGACAGATATAATATACATATATCATATAAACACTGCAGTACTACCCTAGTAACAATAAGGCTCAGGAGGAAAGGGTACACACTTTAAATCAAGTAGATAAGAAAGGAGTATGAACAGTATGTAGCTGCAGTCCAAACAAAACAAATCTGCAACACAAAATAACTGTTAAGATGAAGTACAGTATCACATTAAAGACACATACCTTCATGCAGAGCACCGTTTTAGTGTGCCCTTCTAGGGTACGCAGCAGCAAGCCACTCTTGGCGTCTCTTACACTGATGGTGGTGTCATAAGAACCAACAAGTAACACTCGCCGTGCTCCTTCCTGTACCGTAGCCAAGCAGCTCACCGCCCGTGGCCCGTGACACTCAAACACATCTAACTGCTTATTGTTCTGCAAAAGCAGATCGAACAAAACACACAAACACTCAGAGAAAAGCACATCGTAAATATAGTGTGGCAAGGTCTACACTCTATGAGCTCATTCAAGCAGATGATTAATACTAAAATTATTTTATCTACATTAAAATAAATAAATAATATATAGTTTTTAAACACAATATGCCTTTGAGTAGCTCAACAGACAAAGCACAGCACACACACTGTACCCTCAGTATCCAAAAATCAAACACTACACATTTAGGTTGTTAAATGGTATAATAAAAAAATTATACATATTCTAAAATTTACAAAAGTGTAAAGCTAAATCTAGAGAGTTTAAGCATGTGCAGGTTAATGTCCTCCTGGGTGGCGAACACGAATGAGGCTTACCTTAAGGCTGAAGGTGACCACTGAGCCATTGGCCAGCCCTGCATAGAGCACTTTCCAACGATTATGGAGGCAAAGCACACGGTCAGGGAGGCTGAGCTGCTGCACACACGCTCGGGTCTGAGAGAAACATCAACAATGCAGACTTTGATCTGAGATTGAGCATGAGTTTGATGAGGATATGCTTAGACTAAACAAATAGTGATGACACAAAATAGCAACTGAGTCAAGATCTGTGAGTGTGGACTCTGAGATCACGATTTAAGCAAACAGAAGATGCAGATTAATAACCAAGTGTTTAAAACATACATTTAGTGAGCACTTTATTAGGAGCACTATACCAATACTGGGTAGGGCTTCCATATGCCTCTCAAAACAACCTCAATTCTTCATGGCATGGATTCCACAATATGTTGGAAATTTGAGATTCAGATCCACGTTGACACGACTGTATCAATGCAATCAATCTGCAATTCCTGCAGATTCTTCAGGTGTAACTATCATGCTGCAAATCTCCTGTTCTACCATGTCCCAAATCTGTTCTATTGGAATCCGATCCAGTGACTGGGAAGGCCACTGAAGAACAATGAACTCATTGTCATGTTCATGAAACTATTTTGAGATGACTTTTGCTTTGTGACATGGTGCATTATCATGCTGGAAGTAGCCATTAGAAGATGGGTACAGTGTGGCCATGAAGGTAGGCACATGGTCAGCAGCAATACTCAAATAGGTAATTCTCCACTGACCCCTCTTGTACTGTTGCCACATGATTGGCTGGTTAGATCACTGCATGAAAGAGTAGGTGTATAGTTGTTCTAATAAAGTGCACAGTGAGTGTATATTCCACAGAATCCATCATGTAGGATTGTTATATATTGTACATCCAGTGTAATAGAACATTCAAAACTATCCTAAGCATTTTACCGCAAAAACCTGAGCGTATGTTAGTAGACAGGATGCTAACAGCAAAAATGATAAAAGATATATTGGTTGAAATGGCATTTAAAGCAAGTCTGTTGAAATTGGAGTGTAAAAAAATTTGGCTTTATAAGCAACCAGTTGAGTGTATGCTTAATTTAAACACCGTTACAAAATGAACATAAGTGCATGTCCACTGGGTGAATGTTATTTGTGCTCTGTATGATTGCTTGTTTAATAAAAGCAGAAAAGCTTAGTCTTCAGGTATCTCCCATATTGCTGTAGCAAGCAGTCAACATTTGAAAATATGAATAAACCTCCATAAAATGTACAGTCGAAGGCTGTAAGACTAACACAATGTCTGAACATTATCAGTAAATGAGGGTCAATAATAAGTGAAGGCCTGGTAGAGCAGAGGTAGAGAGACGCACCTTGATGTTGTAGCAGCGGATAGTTTGGTCACTAGATCCGGAGTAGAGTCGCTGTGGCAAGCCAGGTCCAGATGACACCACCAAGCAGTTCACCTTACTGCTGTGCCCATCAAACACAGCCACACACTTACGGCTCTGTAATACATCAAGAGAACACGGTATTTGATTACTTTTCTATTCAATTAATCTATTCAACCTACAGGACCTCTGAACTAGTGAAATGAATTTCAGCATGTTATATTGTGATTATAAGCTCTAATGACATTTTTATAGTGTGTATGGTTTCTGTGGGACTGTGTTGTGGGCTCACCATGAGGTTGAAGGCTCTTACGGTTCGATCTCCTGAGCAGGTGAACAGCAGGTCGTTATGGATCTGCATTCCATTCACTGCCTCCTGATGACCTTCAAATAAGCCCTCAGTTGGCATCTCCTCTTCACCAGCATCTGTTGATGCATCTAGTAAAGTACACAGACACAGCATTAGTCAGTAACCATGTCCTCTGTAAAAACCCATTTGCAACATACAAAGCTTTCAGTTGTGCTGACAACTTTCAGAATCATGAGTGTAACTTTAACCCAAATGCAATACATAACCTAAACTGATTATTCACCAAGACTGCAAGCCAAGTTTGTTTTGCTTAAATGAATTCCAAAATATTTAAACGTAAAAATAAAAATTCTAATTTGTCACTGAAAACCTCAACAGCATGTGTTCTGCAATGTGACTCTGCGGTTCATCATGGGCTGTTATCACAACAGTTGCTCTAAGAATACCTTGCCCTTAACAAGTAATTTAGGGAGTTGATGACCTATTTTCGTCATTATCATTCTAATTTAGGCCATGTGGACTCGACTCCACTGACCTTCCTGAGATACACCACGGTTGCCCTGTGGACTGGTTTTTTAAATTTACTTATTTTTTAAATTGATGTGTCTTGGATAATTTTAAGTTTACTATATCCTCCTTACTACAATGTTTAAAAATATTATCCATTGCAATGATCACAACTGCTTAAAATAATTGTTTAAGAAAAGTGTCTTCTTAATCTACACAATGTAGATACAATTAAGTTCACATCAACCTGTAAACTTCAAATACCTACTGGAAGATGCTTTGGACTCCATCATAACTGCCAGAGTCAAATTCTTTGCACTATAAACACAAAAAAAATACATTTGCATATTATATATTTATACCCCTCTAAACAGCAGAGGAGCTGTCTAATTAATCATTACACAAATATAAAAACCCATAAAGTTTACTACTGTGTTACTAACAATTATCATTTTACTGCAGAACAGCAGACAGCTTACAGGACTTCAGCCTAGAAATGGTGACTTTGTTACCCATAACACATAGAACTACAAATGACCAGTTTTCATTCAAATCTACCTTTTACAGCTAGTGACTACACTGCTGGTGTCAATCTCACTGGTGGAGGTGACCTCATTGCATGCAAGCTTCTGGGTTTGTTTCGTCTCAGTAGCAGACTCCTTGGAGACTTGAGGAGGCTTTCTTTCTTCCTCATTTGGGTCAGAGGAGTCCAAATTAACCACTTCCGTAGGTACAGATTGGGGGAGCTCCACCATCTCCAGTTCTGAGGAGTCAGAGCCCCGAGTCTCCTTCCCAGCAGGAGCCAGAGTTGGTCCCTTTGTCTCTGGAGGATCCGGTGCACCCGCTAGCTCCATGCTCTCCTCTTTTAGTTCAGCAGCAGGGGGGGAGGAGCAGGAGTCACTGGTGCGCCGGCGTGGTCGCAGTTTGCGAACAGGCCGGGAGGGTTGCCTGGCATCTGGCTCGGAGTCACTGATGTCAGGCTCCGTGCTTCCCTGTGCATTCCTCAGGACCCTCTTCTTCTTCAGCTTTCTTACACGTTTCCCAGCCTTAGCTTCTGGATTGTTGTGTCCCTGTTGTGTTGTGCGAGAGCCCTTGGGAGAGACTGGGTTAAGTGAGGGGCTTCCAGAGTTCGGGTATGATGTTATGTCTAGCGTGTGCTCCTGAGAGGTGAGATGAGCTTGATGTGCAGGAGACAGCCATAACTTGTGATCCTGGGCACGTTCTATATTCTTCGGACACAGTTTTACATTAAGGTCACACTTTAAATTGGCATCTGTGGCAAATAGCAGGAAAGAAAATAAGTAATTACTAGAGCGTTAAGTAGCAAAGGAACAACAAAGATATTTTCTGATTTTGAGAGCATGAAACTTTACCTAAACTGACAGGTTCCACACCAATCTCAGTGGCAGCGGCAGCTGCTGATTGCTCTGGTGTGGTACTGTGAGGGCCAGAAAGTGGGCCGCCTGTAGGCTCTTGTGTTGGGCTGACATTCACGGGTGACAAACGCTCCCGTTTGATAATAAAAACAGGTGGGCTATTGGCTGGTGATGATGAGAGGATGGAAGACGTAGTAGCTGGATTACTGGGCTTAACAGTATGATCAGGCAAGGCCAGAGAGGACAATGGCAGGATTGGTGCAGTGGTCAGGTTCTCATCACAGTTTCTTGTAATTGGTGGAGAATCAGAACCTCCTAAAAAATAAAGCAGAAAATATTTTTCCTAAGACTATGTTTATAATTTTTCACAATTCTGACACTTTGCTAAACATTCTTTAAATTTTCGTACCTTGTAACTCTTGCAGAATTTCTATACGCTTGGTCCTCAAGGAACTCATCTCTGTGGTTACCTAGGGAGTAGTTACATGATTAAAAATTAGATTATCTATAATTTTACCTAATGAACAAAAACCTTGGCGCTGCTCACTCATCAGAACTAACCTGCTGTTTGACCATTAGCAGACGCTGCACTTCCATATAGGCAGACTGCAGGGCTGATCGAGCTTGGATCAAATTGTTATCCACTGCCTGTAGCGAGCTACTCAGTTCCTCCTCTCGCAAAGAAACCGCCAACAACTCGTCCAACTGAGAGCGTTCTACACAGCACAATGCAAGGAAACACATTATAACACGGCACAGAAAAAAAATTCTAAGCCTTGAACCTTAAGTAATCACACACTTACCTTTCTTAGGCTTGATTTTCAACCTCTTGTTTTTCCTCTCTGAATTAGGAATTTCAGGGGATACCACATCCTGAAAAAACCCCCAACTCATCAGATCACACTTTTACACAGATTTACACATTACACTTCTGTATCTGTTCATGAAATGTTCATGGATCTGTTCATGAAATGAAAAAGATTACACATTCACTGCCAACTTTAATGTAAAAAAAAAAATTATGATGATATACATGTTAGGGCAGAGCTTAATAGTTGTAATAGTGATGACTGAGGCAGAACCTAATAATACACTGTCAGCCTTTAAACATTGCTGCTAGAAAAAGAAAAAAAACACTCACCCCCACTGCTCTGCGTTTCTTACTTCCGTTGAGCTCAGCGCTTGACATGCAACTACTCTCCCCATCCACAGGCTCAATGTCCTGGTCAGCCTTTTGTACCTCCATTTCCTTCGTGTGCTCTTTGGCCTGGGCTATGCCCTCACTATCCCTTTGATAATCACAATCCTCCTCCATAGGTGAATGAACAGCCTGAAGCCCTGGCTTGGCACCATCTTGTAAGTTCATGACAGAAGTTGGTTCTGCAGCTCTGAGGAGTGAACAGGATGATGTGGTGCCTTGGGTGACCACACTACTTTCTGACATGCTGCGTTTACGTGGAAATACAGATACTGGGCTAAAGTCAGCTATGGAGTCCCATTGGAAGCCCTCACAAAGAGGACCATCATCATCTTCCATGTGGGTGGAACCCTCAGGTTCATTGGGTACCATCTCTATTCCAAACCTGACCAAAGACAGATGCATGTAGTTAGCATGTGGTTAAATTGGTTTTGTGGTGTTCACTATTTTTATGTTGATATTTGTACTCAAAAACTGTAAGGCAAACAAAAGCAAACAGATTTTACCTTGGCAAACCCTTGCCCTGCTGCTGTTTCTTGCGATGGACCTCCTGATATACCTGGTCCCAGTTGACAGTTCGTCTGGAGGCAGAGGAGCTTATTAGCTGCCGCAGGGTGGGCTTCAGGCCATTGTCCTTCTCACTCTCACGTGCACCACTTACATTCCTGAAACGCCGTGCAATGTTCAGGTTGGGCTCATGGGCAACTCCTTTGCCCTTGATGCTGATGTGCCGGTTCAGGTCCCGCTTGAGACTGGCAGGCAGGGCAAGCTTTTTCAGAGAAGGCACAGAGCATCCAGCCGTGTTAAGAGAGTGGCTGGTGTGGCTGCCCTCACTGTCAGAGATTATGCCTTCATCCATAGCTTGTATTCCCTGATCTCGGACAAGATCTTCTTCCCTTTCTGCACATTCTTCCTCATCTTCTCGGTCCATGGTAGAGGTGCTGACCTGCAGCGATTGCAGAGACAGCACATTGATGTCTTTTGTTGAGCACCCACCCTGCACAGAAACCACAGTTCTGAGGGACTGCCATTCTTTCCTTCTTTCATTGTGCTCTTCTTCTTTCCTTCTTCCATGGTGCTCATCTGATTTCTGCTTACTTGTACAGTGTACTTTTTCACTGCTCCGCTTTGAACCTTCCATCAACTCGTTTTCTTGGATATGCAGCTCAGCACCTTTGAGGTCATCCTCTGTGGCAGACGTTTCTACTGATGTTTGTTTATTCAAAAGGTTCTCCTTTGCTTTGCGCAGCATTTCAGAAAGCAGATGTTCCTTCTCTTGGCCAATGGAAACATCTAGAAGGGACTGGGAGCCTGAATGAGAATGCTTTGAAGCTTTAGAGTTAACAGAGTCTTGACTTGATGTTCGATTGAGATTAGTCACTGAACCAGTGTTAGCAGTGACCCTTTTTTCCGAATGCTTGGGGGGTCTCTCAAGTCTCTGAGTAGGTAAAGACAGGGAAGAAGAGGGTGCAGATTGGTGACTCGGTCTCTGTGTTTTCCCACTGCTTTCATTTTTCTTATCGGGACAAGCGCTTTGCTTTCTGTACTCCTTCTCATATTCTTGCTGGGGTTTAGAGGATTCAAGATGGCTGCTCCCAAGATTCGTTTGTGACCGCCCCACCAAGCTTTTGGTAGTTGCATTCAAACTTTTTTTGTTGCTATGCTCAATAGAGTCAAAATTCACCTTATCTGAAGCAGGCTGGACATCACTTTGAGATAAGGAATCTCCAACCAAAGCTGGAGGATACGGTGCCCAACGGTGGTTCTTGTCGGACTTACCCTTGCTCTTTCCAGGATCGTTTTCTCCACAACCTTCCTGTCTTTGGTAGCACTTTTTCTGGCTCTCAGTACTGTGATGTGGTTTCTGGTGGTGATGTGGCCTAGATGATGCAGTGCAATGATTCGCTTTGGACTGCTGCCAATGCAAGTCATTTGGTCTCTCAAAGTTACCTCTGTTGCCTTCTTTGTTGGACCAGGATGACTGGTTTCTCTGCTGTTGAGAGCAACCTGCATAGGTGTCCTGTCTTCCTCTCCAGTAGTTTCCCCTACTGTGTAAGCTACCGCCTCGTCCATCTAAGGATTCCCATCTCTGCAAGTCAGGGGGCACTTCAGCATGCCAAGTGGCGCTCCTTATCTGCCATCTGTTCCAGTTGTCATGATTATGCTCGGGCCCCCTACATGGTTCTTGCGAGTTGGTATTTAACCCACTTCTTGATGACGGGGGAAAGTTGGCGAATCTCGGGCCCCAAGAGCCACTTTGTTGGTGCTGCCACTGTTTGTGTTTGTGCCACTGTTCCTTAATCTCTTGCCACTTTCTCATGGCCTCCTGTTCCTCTTTGGCCCTCCTCAAAGCAGCTTCCTCTTGTCTGAGGAAAGCCAGCATTAATATTAAACCAGACACATTAACGTTCACACTATTTAGCCATTAATAAATCATTACGAACTATAAGTTTTCTTTGCATCACATACAGTCAGGTCCATAAATATTGGGACATCGACACAATTCTAATCTTTTTGGCTCTATACACCACCACAATGGAGTTGAAATGAAATGAACAAGATGTGATTTAACTGCAGACTTTCAGCTTTAATTTGAGGGTATGTACATCCAAATCAGGTGAACAGTGTAGGAATTACAACAGTTTGTATATGTGCCTCCCACTTTTTAAGGGACCAAAGGTAATGGGACAATTGGCTGCTCAGCTGTTCCACGGCCAGGTGTGTGTTATTCCCTCATTATCCCATTTACAATGAGCAGTTAAAAAGGTCCAGAGTTCATTTCAAGTGTGCTATTTGCATTTGGAATCTGTTGCTGTCAACTGTCAATATGAGATCCAAAGAGCTGTCACTATCAGTGAAGCAAGCAATCATTAGGCTGAAAAATCAAAACAAACCCATCAGAGAGATAGCAAAAACATTAGGTGTGGCCAAATAAACTGTTTGGAACATTCTTAAAAAGAAAGAACGCACCGGTGAGTTCAGCAACACCAAAAGACCCGGAAGACCACGGAAAACAACTGTGGTGGATGACCGAAGAATACTTTCCCTGGTGAAGAAAACACCCTTCACAACAGTTGGCCAGATCAAGAACACTCTCCAGGAGGTAGGTGTATGTGTGTCAAAGTCAACAATCAAGAGAAGACTTCACCAGAGTCAATACAGAGGGTTCACTACAAGATGTAAACCATTGGTGAGCCTTAAAAACAGGAAGGCCAGATTAGAGTTTGCCAAACAACATCTAAAAAAGCCTTCACAGTTTCTGGAACAACATCCTATGGACAGATGAGACAAAGATCAACTTGTACCAGAGTTATGTGAAAAGAAGAGCATGGAGAAGGAAAGGAACTGCTCATGATCCAAAGCATACCACCTCATCAGTGAAGTATGGTGCTGGTAGTGTCATGGGCATGTATGGCTGCCAATGGAACTGGTTCTCTTGTATTTATTGATGATGTGACTGCTGACAAAAGCAGCAGGATGAATTCTGAAGTGTTTCGGGCAATATTATCTGCTCATATTCAGCCAAATGCTTCAGAACGCATTGGACGGCGCTTCACAGTGCAGATGGACAATGACCCGAAGCATACTGCGAAAGCAACCAGTTTTTTAAGGGAAAGAAGTGGAATGTTATGCAATGGCCAAGTCAATCACCTGACCTGAATCCGATTGAGCATGCATTTCACTTGCTGAAGACAAAACTGAAGGGAAAATGCCCCAAGAAAAAGCAGGAACTGAAGACAGTTGCAGTAGAGGCCTGGCAGAGCATCACCAGGGATGAAACCCAACGTCTGGTGATGTCTATGCGTTCCAGACTTCAGGCTGTAATTGAATGCAAAGGATTTGCAACCAAGTATTAAAAAGTGAAAGTTTGATATATGTTTTTGTTAATCTGTCCCATTACCTTTGGTCCCTTAAAAAGTGGGAGGCACATATACAAACTGTTGTAATTCCTACACCGTTCACCTGATTTGGATGTACATACCCTCAAATTAAAGCTGAAAGTCTGCAGTTAAAGCACATCTTGTTCGTTTCATTTCAACTCCATTGTGGTGGTGTATAGAGCCAAAAAGATTAGAATTGTGTCAATGTCCCAGTGTTTATGGACCTGACTGAAAGTATCAAATTAAACACGCATAACATGTTCTATGTTCTGCAGATAAAAATTTGCGACAAGGATGAGTCAAATATAGTTAATTGAAAAGCTCCTCAAGTTATCCTTACAAAGAAGGACTTAATGATGGCTAAGTTACGAGCTATGATTTTGCATGTGACAGGACGTCAGACGCAAGGCAACAGTCACTTGCCTAGCACCCCGCACCTGCCACTCCCCCAGTAACACGACAGTACATGCAATTCAATATTTATCACTCACCCTTTAAACTACTACCCTTAAAACACTAAATGTGCCCACAACAATAGTATGTTTTCAGCTAATTATTTCTGGCTTTAGCAAAATTCATTTTAAATTCAATCACCTGAATGTGTTAAAAACAATCTGCTCTACCTTGAGTTTTGTTTGACAAAGGCAACAAAGACTGAATACGTAAATATTTTTGATTTATTGGCTACAGTTCTTCAATGAAACTATTCAATGAAAGCAGAAACTCCAATGAACGACTGCTGCTTACTAAAGCTTCATTAACTCTGATCTAACAAAATAATTGTCCATTCACTTTCTGACCATTTAGTTCAGGTTCATGCACTGTTTGGTTACTTTATTGCAAGACAGATATCAGCATTTTGAGAATTATGGGGTCTCAGTTTACTTGTTTGGTTATTCATTGACTAGGGTACATAATCTGTTCTAGTTGGCCAGAGTGAAGGGAAAGGGTGAGTGAGAGTGAGCACTGATGACTGATTTAGACTTGATACATGACTCCATTTTGTAGTTCAGTTTAAAATAGAGCTAAACGCATGTAGGACATGAATATGCATATAAAACAATTTTTTTAAAAGAACTAAATGAAAATTTTGAGTTAATTCAGACAACTGATCCTGTCCAAGAGCAGTCAGTACATTTTGATACATAATCTATACTATTCCAAAACACTATTATTCACTAATATTTTACTGTGCTTAATGCCCTCATAGCACACCTGGTCCTAAATAGTCATAAATTATTAACAAACTGCAGGTATCTAATTATACATAAACAACTTTACCTGATGAAATCTTTTCGTTTTTCAATGAGCTCCACCATATCTTTATTGAAGTAGTCCTCATTCTGGTCTGCTTTAGATATCTGGTGGTCATGGGCTTCCACACGCTGCTTGTGCATGGAGCTGGAGATGTGATCTGCATACTCTGTCAGGCTTACCACAGTGACCCCACATGCCCGGCACTCGTGCCCACAGTCCCTGGGAATGAGAGGGGACAGTGGCCGATGAATGCTACCCTCAGGCATGGCTAACTGCTCGCAAAAGTGGATGACAGGTGGCTGGAGGACAACTTAGGCCTTGACTTTTCTTTCCGGCTAATCTTGGGAAAGAAGCACAGTCTTATGCTTCTGAAGAAAAAGAGAGAGAACTTCCCCAAACTCAAAAATAAATCAAAATAATTTTTTTTTAAATCCAATGAAACAAAATAAAATCACTTTAAATGATCAGGAGGCAAACTGACTTGTTCTTGTGTTAATGTACCAAAAACATAAAGAAAAACAGCTGAATCTTCCTGATCTTGTGGGTTTTCAAAGCTTCATTTCATGCCTGGAGAAGCATGGCATGGGAAGTGCCTCTGGTAAGAAGTGGGCCTTTGTCATGATGTTTTCGCCACCAGAAATGGAGCCTGGAGCTCACGAGAGGCCAGCACCCTCTCTGTTGCAGCCGTGCCCTCGCACGCTGTCACGATGGTGTCTGCTGCGCTCTGCAGTGAACGCCTAACAAGCAGCCCACTTTAGTTTCTGCACTCCCACACCCTCCCTCCCTGTCTCTCTCTCATTTCTTAGTTCTGAAGAGCAGCACCAGGGTGAGTCTCTACAGCATTTGTTGTAATATGACCTGCAGGCAGCTGTCTGTAGCAAACCCCCACTCCCTACCACAGCTCCATTCCCAAATGCCCGGCGTGTGAGCTAAAAGAGAGTTGTCTTACAGACAATTTACCTTTCCCACCAAAAACTGGGTCAGGGCAGAGTACCATTAAAACAGTACTGAAAATTTATCAGGCTAAGGACTGTGCACTTACAAAAAACAAACAAACAAACAAAAAACCCCACAAGTTATTTACCATCCCTATAAATCTGTTTCTTTAGTCTGTAAGGATACTTCACTGTAAGGATGCAGTTACATATTAAATTTTAAAATAATTATGTGCAAATTTGCAAAGAACAATAACTAAGTGGTATTTGTGTTTTAGCCAGAGTGTAATTTTCTCAAGGTTATTTGCTTTTCCTCTGTACCAGTCTCACTTTTCACATTCCAGTGGTCTACATAACAGTCACATGAGGGACACTGTTGCTCTATGCAGGCCTTGAGTGTCCATTCCATAGTGCATATATATATATATTCATTCTTGTGCTATGGCAGCCCCTTCAGTTTGTCCTTTTGAAGACTGGAGAGAACACGTGCCTAACTACAGTTAACACCAACTACAACAAGCTTTTTCCATACCACATGTAAAGAATAACAAAAAAAACTAAGTACAAAATTCAGTACCCATAAGATGTATAGTCAACCCTAGAATTATTGCCATCCTAATGTAAATGAAGAAAAATTAACACCACACGCAATATGGTATTTTAACATTAAATATAACCTTAACGATATGGTTAATTTCGTTTACAGTGTTTTATTTAAAAATACATAAATACCAGTATGTATTTTAAAAGGTATTAACATAATCGCACAGGAGACATATAAACCTAACATGACTGTCTGTCATAATTATTGGCACTGTTAGAAATTCTTCTGAACAAAACGAGATCTAAAGCATACTCCCATTAAGCCAAATTCCCTTAGTCATATTTCAAGAAGGTGACGTTTATAGAATACACACATTAAATTAGACAAAGGTGTGCTGAACTTTAGAAATCAAGCAATGCATAAACAAGGCGTCAACGGAAGGACAATACAATTTTGGTTAGACCTTCCTGAGGCTCAACCATACCTTTTGAAATTTTAATTGTACTTGGTACCCCTCTGTATGTTACTTTGGTTATAAGTATTATTATATAGTGAAATGAAAAGCTCCTCAAATTATCCTTGCAAAGAAGGACTTAATGTTTTGTCGATAGTAATGACTTTTTTCTTCTTTTTCATTTCATGATCCTGGGCAGATTTTGGACTTAGTTGTAATTTTAAAAAGTAATAATAAAAAAGAGCCACATAAAGCAACTCATAATCAAAATAGCTTCCAGCAGAAGAATGATCCAATTCATACATCTAAACCCACATAAAATGCCTCAGTGTCCACAGAATCAAGCTTTTGACATGGTCAGCCCAGTCCCCTGACCGGAACCCCTTTGAAAACTGTGGGGTGAGCTGAAAAGGACAGTCCATAAGAGAGTACTTACAGTATGACCCTGGAGGATCTGGAGAGACTATGTATTATATGCACTATGTGTATAGGGAGTCTCCTCTCTGCTCTGCATTCTCAAATCTGATCAAACACTATAGGAGAAGACTCAGGATAGGTGGACAGTGAATGCAATCAGGTTCTTAATGTTCACAATCCTTTAAATATTTTTGTTCTTCAGATGGTGAATTTGTGTCCACTGCAGCATCCAGTTTGCATTTCACAACAGATGCAGGATACAAATTTGTTGCAGTAAAGTTGTTTTAGCAATTTATATTCACCTGATATTAAGCAACGATGCTCTGGTTATTAAAAATAACTAAATCAACAAGGTCAAAACTCTGCATAAAAACTCCACTTGGCTTCTAATTGATAAAATTATCAATATATCAATATCAATATATTTGCTTCAGGAATAAACATTGTACATTTTGTTGTTTTTGAGAGAAAATACCATTAACTAAAAATGATCATGAGTGATTTTGTCTTAGAAGAATGTTTCTTCAATTATCTGAGTGAAAATTTAGTCACTGTGTGTGATGCTTTCTTTAGTAAAATAATTTCCATCATTAACTTAGTTATATTCTGCCAATATAGAGTTGACTGTAAATATAATTTAACCGTACAAGGCAAAAAACAAACCCTTATTCATTATAGCTATCTGGAAGAAGTATATACAATATCCGTTGCTGTGTGAAACTCATGACATGACAGAGTATAGAAATGCAGTCACTTACCGGCCTTTAAGGTTCTCCAGCTCCCGATGATGCAGCATACTTCTCATATGCTCATTCATCTCCTGTTGGGGAAAACAACAGACATCAAGGTCAGAACTTAATAAAGCTTTAGCTGGTCTATGAAGAGGTGCTTTATTTAAAACAGAGGTCCAGATCATTTAGAAAACTTTAAACAGCTGGAGTGTATGTGTGGAAAACCTGGTTGATGATGTAATTCATAAAGATGGGTGAGCAAATTAAAGCAAAAAGCAACAGAAGGTGTCTTATTATTAAGTCTCTGGAACTGTACTGGACAGATGAACATCCATCCATCCATCTTCTACCGCTTACTCCTTTTCAGGGTCACGGGGAATCTGGAGCCTATCCCAGGGAGTATCGGGCACAAGGCGGGGTACATCGCAGTCCATCGCACAATCACTTACACATTCACACACCCATTCATACACTATGGACACTTTAGACACAACAAACAGCCTACCATGCATGTCTTGGGGAGACTGGGGGAGAAAACCGGAGTACCCGGAGGAAACCCCCACAGCACTAAGCCACCGTGTGCCCCAGATAATCATAATTCTTCCAAATCATATTTTCAGTCAGTGTTTTGATGATAATGTTAGAGAGCATTAACATGTCTGCATAAAATCTCCCATAAGTTCAACTGTATTAAGACCTGGTGACTGCAAAGGCCATAGTATTTGATTTACAGAGACTAGAAATGTTTCATCATAAAGGTGATCAGTCAGAACAACTTTGTATTGATTTGAAGTAACTCTTCCCTCTAAGGAAACAAGTAGACCCAAAACATACCAGCAAAATACCTCTAATATCATAACTGATCCATTGGTTTATCCTTTAATTTGTCACACATTTGTAGATGTGAAATTGAACCACTTAAATGTTAGAAATTCAAAAACAGCTTGTTCTTCTCATCAACGTAATCACAGGTAGGAATTATCTATGGGGATGGGAAAGAAGATGCAGAAATAAGAAGCTAGCATCACCTGTCTGGAGTTGTAGACGATGTCACACAAAATGCACGTCTGGGTTTTCCCCATGATGGTGGCGATAGTCTATTTTAGCCCATAACAGATATGTGCTGCATATATGTAAAGAAGAAATTACGTTAATAACATGTAAAATTGTCTGAGCAAAAGCAAGCTGTTAAATTGTAAATACCCGCAGTTATTATTAGGTCACACTACTTTTCAAATATTTGCATTTACAGTGGTTATGCAAGGTATTGGTAATGGGTAGCTCCAAGTAAACAAATTCAAGGAAAGGAGCCCGTTCTCAGTCTTCTGCTTGTACAGCAAATACTATGACTTATTTATCTACCTAATTATACATCAACACATTCAACACATGTATAAGGAGTAAGCTCAGACTTGGAATACACGGCACTAAGTATGAAGCTGGAAAGGCTTCAAGAGGTCAGTGTCTCAAGCACCACTGCCAGCATAAATGTCATGGTAGTGTACGCTGCTCATTGGGCTAAATGCAGATCACTACTGTGTCTGGGCAAGTTTAATACCCTGGAGTGTGTTCTGGAAAACTCCTCAAACGGCAGGTCACACGGTGCCTGTTACAGCATAAATACACCCAACACTCAATGTACCACATGACCTCTCATCTAGTCCTGACGTTTTAATTTCTCCATGAAGGCAAAACGTTTTGAAATCAAAGTTAAAATGCCAAGTTATTAAAGATATACCACTCCGATACAGAGTATCTGTATTGCGACTGATACAAGCAGAAAATGCTCGATCGCAATTGGATCTGATTGACAACATATTTTATGTTGTGAATGCATGCAAGGTTGAATGACAACACACTGATCGTGTATGAACACAAGTAGTTTTAAAGCACATTGCCATTTGATCTCTAAAGTTTCACATAACTAATTTACAGACCTTTGCAGAGAGACGTTCGATTACTAAGTGGATGTCACTATCAGATCAGTAACAAGTATCATTCGATGCTCAGATACTGGCATTATATACATTTGTTTAAATGGAAAAAGTTCAAAAGGTATGTTCCTAAACAGGAACTGTAATAAATCAGAAACACAGGATATAATTTGCCATGCCTGCAACAGATATTTAGAGCCACCCTTATTCTCTTTACACTTTTATTCCAGTGTGTCTAATCTATTGTATGTGACTTATATTAAATGCGTTGTATAATATGATCAGATTTGTTTGGAGTTATGGTTACTAAACATCAAATTTACTAAGGGGAAACACCTGCATGAAGTTGGCCCCCCCACCAACACAAAATATCAGCAAAATAGTCTCAATCGTTTGTGCTTTGT
>JAFFST010050271.1:68772-87390 GCA_022414735.1 Noturus placidus | reverse complement strand
CTCTGCGCACTTTGCTTCTTCTAGTACTCTATTAATGGATCTTGTATAGTAGCATTACTTGGATTGTTCTCTGCTTGATATCACTTTGCTTGTATCTCTCATTTGTAAGTCGCTTTGGATAAAAGCGTCTGCTAAATGAAATATATACACACACACACACATATATATATATATACACATACATATATATTTTATAATATATATAAACTGAAGTGTAGGTTAGAGGGCACATATGTCACTACTGCGAGTTAATTATAAAAATCACACTGTTATAATGTGCAGTTTTGTGCAATAGCTTTATTCTACACTTCTAGTCTTCTGTAAGCAGACCCAGTAACCAGATAAGTATCAGATAAGGGTCAATATTTTGGCATACATTCAGTCCTTACACATTGACTATGAAAGGGGAAACATCGTCATTTGACCTCTTTAGTGTTACACTGAGAATAAGAATCAGTGTAAAGGTGTGTAATCTGGAGTGTTAACAACAATAACAACAATAATCCAATATAAGGGAAATGTGATCATGTAATCTCGGTCTCGAGACGTGATCTTACTCAGAGCTCTCTCTTCTACAGCATGATGGGAAACCTATATACTGATAAAATCATGACGGAAATTAACTATTACATTTTAATTTTTATGCCTGGAGAGTGATCATTAACTGACGTTAAATTCTAATAGTTCACTTCGAATTGGAGAGCTGACCGATTTTGCATTAACTAACATGAAGTTATATTAAAAGAAGAGTTTTTTTTACACGCCCACTTCTACACAATAATAACCCGAGAGTCACTCTACATCCCACTGAGCTCTGTAGTACAGCTAGTGCTGCACTGAGAATATAAACACCAGGTTAGCTACTTATAGATCAATACAATTCAAAACAATACCATGAAAAAAAGAAAGGAAACGCACATACCATATAAACACAATAATTCAAACTTGCGAAATATACGAGGTTTTTGTCAAAACTCGGTTATAGCAAATAAAACCTCTAGCTCCCTAAACAAACATTGTGCATCTTAGCCAACCGGAACTGCACGCGACGAACACGCGGATGAGATGATAACTATTCATAAATACCTCTTAATTTAAGATGAATTCGTATTTGTTCTGAATTCGCATTTATTTATTTAAAAAACAAAAACCTTTCCCCCCCTCTCCCAATAATAAACGCTCACCTACCCCGATATCTCGTTCTTTATTCTTTCTTTCTTTCTTTAACGTCCACCAAACACACCGCTTTCAAAATAACAGTCCCTAAGGAACATTTTTAAAAACGCACTCGACAAACACGTTTTGATGAAAGTGCTTTAAAAGCGTATGTGAAGTCAATAATCTGAATCAGATGTAAACTTAAGCAGTCATAAAGCACAGCTAATAGTGTTGAGTTTTCCTTTCTCTTATTTACTGTTGAATGAAAGAATGTGCACAAGTCCATATTGTCTTAATACAAAGTGTAAATTCAACATTGTACGTGTTGGAATTGCATGGAATCCCATAAATACGCTTTACATGTCACAGGAACATATTTGTGTGTCACTGACCAAATAAGACAGACATAAGACAAAAACTAGTGTATATTGGAAATCACAATACAATACGCTTGTCAAAACGTGTCCGCCAAATAAATGTTTGCTGTTTTAAAATGGACAGTCACACAAGTACAGAAATAGTAACAGACAAAACAGAAACATAATACAATTTCCCATTCTCATTGTTTAAAATCAAGCAGCTCTCCGAGTCACAAATAACAGTGAGTCACAATAATCTCGACAACAGCGACACACTAATAACAACAACAGATTATTTGCTTTCAGAGATCAAGCCCTAAATCAATGTTGTATTTACTACATAGATGACTGAAGTAAGATGACGCAGCATCTAGCAGGATTTTTCCATGAAAAGACTGGAGAAGAATTGTAGAAGATTCTCTACATTGTCAAAGCCAGTTTGATTTACTCTCATCCAGCCCTTGTGCAAAGAACTTTAGTATTAATATTCAAATTAATGCTAGTAGTCATTTTGAAGTGTCAAGTAATAAAATGCTGATTCAATAAAAATAATCATTCTCTGTTGTGTTGAAATTAGGTATAAAAACTAAAACGTTCTCATTAACATTAAAATCCTTTTGGTGAACTTTGAAAGTGTTGAAAGTGAATAGTGAATGTTGGACAATAGACCCCTCTTAATTGTCAGTCAGCTAATTTGGTTCATTTCCCTAATTTTTGCTTTTAAGTGTCTTTTGCGAATTTTGATCATCCACTTAATGCTCAGCTTGGTAAAGTTGGCAGCTTTAAAAAGAGCCATCAAGACCCCACATAGAATGGCTATGGTGTTCCATGGGTTTGCTGTGACAATCTGTTGGCAAAAGAAAGATTCAATTGATTAGGGGGGTGTGATTTAGTACATTTTAGTTGTTATGACATCTCCCACCTTTAAACAGAACAACTAGCAGTATCACTATGGTAAAGAACAGTGGTTTTCAAAGTGCGGGCCTCAACAATTTGGTGTGAAAAATAAATTCTCACTCTAAGACAACCACACACACACACTCACACACACAATCAATTCCTAATGTAATGTAAATATGTAAGATGTAATTATTAACAAAGGGGGATATATTCAGTAGTCTGTATTTTTAATGTGTTTTAAAGACATCTTGCAAAAGGGGGCCTCGGTCAAATGAATAATGCCATTTGGGGGCCTCGCCCTGGAAAAGTTTGGGAACCCCTGGTATAGAAAACATGAGTCTTCTACTTACATCTTTAACTTGTTGTATAAATGGATCTCGCCATTGAAAGACAATAAAGAAAAGTTCATCAGTTTGATCTTGTGGAGGCCTCTTGTCATTGTACTTCACCACACTTGACTGCAAAATTATGTACAGATTTTACCACAATCTAACACTACCATACAAATACAGGAAATTATGATTGAAGGAACATTTGAGGGAAAAAAAAGACTACCTCTTGCCTGAATTCAACAGATTCATTTCCTTTCCCAGATGTCCGTACCAAAGACATTTTGACCCAGGTACGAAAGCCACCAGAGAAAGTCCACATTGAGTAGTTCTTTTCACAGTCCCTCATGAATTCAGCTTTATCTGAGCTGGTGGCCAGAGAACAGTTGTATTACATGTTACTACTCTTTTCCTAAACACTTTTCAAAACAGAAGGAATCAGACAAGGCGATATTGGTGCACAATGCAGAAAGTATCTTTACCTTTTAACCAGATCACTGAACTGGGCAAACAGCATGTAACTGATGGCACTGAAGTCCTCTTCAGTTTCATTCTGACTGAACTGTAGAAATATGAGCTCTCGGTTCCTGACATCTGTTGGACCTTCAACCACCAGGGCTTGCTTATGCAGCACATCATTTATATTACATAACATGTTATTAATACAGTTTCCATGATGCCTTGCACACACCTAGTTCATCAGGTAAGTAAACAAGCTTTTTCTGAGGAGGTTTCAAAGAAAACTTGATTATACAGAGCTGAGTTTCCCCAAATGTCTGTAGCAAAAATTGTTTTAGTAAATAGTAGACTGAGCATCACATTGATCAGACTTTCTTGCAGTTAACTTTACACAGCTTTATGAAAACAGGATAGTGACAAGGACAGTGACTCTCCAGGATTGAGAACAGTGGATCTAGACTCTTAGAAAAAGAATCCTTCAAGAGCTGAGCTCTTGCAACTCTTTAAACTTATAGCCTTTAAGGGCTTCATCAAAGAGAAAATCAAAGAAACCTCAAGGCTTTTAGATGGAACTTGTTTAGAGTATGTGAATGTTTTATGCAGTGTTACATGCACATGTAGAGAGACTCATGACAAAAAATGCATCACTTGTCACTCGTTACAGAATACACAAGCCAAATAAACAGGATGAGACATGTTTGGAAGGCAGTTGCAACACACTGAACAACATTGCAAGCCAATATTTCACACCATCAACAAAGATTTGGTTTCTGTTTGAACATGTTTTCTTGCAAATAAAACTGTACAGTGCAGTGGTCCACACATGACATTTAAAAAAAAATTACATAAAAGGAATCACTAGTACAGTGGAAACTTACTTTTGTATGGTTTGTGTATGGGTCATTATAAATAACGTTCTGTATTACACAGTCACTGTCCTCCATCTGGCCTGCCAATAAACGAGAGGGAATATGATCGTGGTAGTGGTGCTGGCAGCTTAATAACCGAGCTTTCCCTGGATACAGTGCAATTCCTGCAGAGGAAAAAAGAGCATTTACACATACAGTGCTGTTTTTGTGTAGCTCATACTAAATTGTTTTATATCTTCAAACTAAATTCAAAATAGCAACCTGATTAAACACACAATTCAGTTTTGATTTTTTTAAATTATGGAAGCAAAAAACATTATCCAATACCAATCACCAATGTGAAAAACTAATTACCCCCTTAAACTTAAAATCGGTTTGTGCCACCTTTAACAGCAATAACTGCAACCAAAATACTTCTGATAACTGTGCATCAGGCTTAGAATTACTTCTAGGACTAAAACTTTCTCCTATGCTTTGGATCATTGTCTTGCTGCATAATCCAGTTGCATTTGAGGTTCAATTTACAGACTAAAGACAGAAGATTCTCCTTTAGCATTTTCTGGTAGAGAGCAGAATTCATGTTTCCAATTATTGCAAGTTGTCCAGGCCCTGAAGGAGCAAATCATCCCCACATCATCACACTTCCACCACCATGCTTGACCGTAAGTATGCTGTTATTTTTGTGGAATTTGTTTGATTTACACCAGATGTAACAGGACCCCTGTCTTCTAAACAGTTCCATTTTTGACTCAACAGTCCACAGAACAGCCTCCCAAGGTGTGTTTTGGCAAAATTCAGATGGGCCTTAATGTTCTTCTGGGTTAGCGGTGGTTTTCACCTCGCCACTCTTTCATGGATGCCATATCTGATAGTGGAGTCATAAACAATGACCTTATTGATGCAAGAGAGGCCTGTAGGTCATTTGATGTTGTCCTGGCTCTTTTGTAACTTCCTGGATGAGTAGTTGCTGTGCTCTTGGAGGAATTTTGTAAGGTTGGCCACTTCTGGGAAGCTTCACTACTGCACTCTGCAGAGTATTTTATTTTATTTTTTCAAATTTGGAGATTATGGCCCTCACTGTGGTTCTTTGAAGTCCCAGAGCCTTTGAAATAGCTTTGTAACCCTTCACCCTTCTTTCTCATCATTTCTGGAATTTCTTTGCATTTTGTTACAGTGTGTTACTGGGTAAACTTTTAACCAACTTCATGCTGTAGATAAAGTTCTATTTAAGTGTACATTTGATTGAACAGGGCTTGCAGTAATCATGCCTGGTTGTGTCTAGTTCAGCTGAACCCCCTTATGAATGCAGTTTCATAGATTTGGGAAATTAGTAACTAGAAGCAAATAAATTTTCACACAGGCCCAGTTGGTATTGGATAACTTTCCTTCAGTAAATAACATTAGAATTTAAAAGCTGCATTTTGTGTTTACTCAGGTTGCCTTTGTTTTAAATTCTGAAAAAAATTAGTATGAGACATACACAAAAACAAAAGAAAACAGGATACTGTCTCATGGCACTGTATTATGCAACCACATACCACAGTGCTGTTGAATTTGTAAATCTTTATTAAAGGACCAAGGTAATGAATCACAAAAGCCGTGTTGTGTGTATGGACCCCACCTGGGGGAGCAAACTCCTCAACCTCCTTGTATGACACAGACATTACAGGATGATTGAGCTTCTCCAAGAAGTCTGATATGGTTTGGTAGGCCAAAAATACAGCCACTGTTGTTAGCAGAAGATAGATGAGAACAAGAATGACTGTGAAGACATTTTTCAAACAAGCTTTGTTGAAGGCAGTAGAGTGTGGACTGCTGTCCATAACATCCACATCTGTAAAAACACAAGAGCCAATATTAGAGAAGATTCCTATATATCCATGTTGCAAAAAGAGAATAAACACCATCATCCTGTTTTAAAGTTGTAAAGTTAAGATCAGATTTTACTGAAAATGGTTACATCCAGAAAATGGTTACATCCACACCTGGTAAGACATCACAGTTGGCTTCATCTTGATCCTGGTCAGCATCTCCATTGTGCTGGTAGGATGCAGACACTCGTGCACAATCCTCATCATTAAACTACAACATTCACATTATACTACCAATTATTACAATATGTTAGAATTTATATATGTATTAAAATGTCTAAAAGTATACCACCATGTCATGTGTGCTTTTCTGTGCATAAATGTATTTATTTGCATAGATGTCAAACTGTGTTAGGAATATTTTAAATATATAACAATTCTGTAGCTTGATGGCCAATAAACGTCATTTACATATATTAATAAGAGTGAAATGTAGCAACACCACAGCATGTAGATACACTCTAAAAAAAGGGGGGTAATAAACTGCACTTTTCTTCTACCTTTTTTTGAAACCATTGGGTATATATTTTTTATCCTACACAGCTTATCCTACACTGGGTCATGGGGAGACTGGAGCCTATCCCAGAGGACTAGGGACACAAGGCAGGGGGCAGCCTGGATGGGGTGCCAGCAAATGTCAATCAGCTTACAACGCATGTCTTCGAATTGGTTGAGGAAACCGTTGTATGCGTAGGAAACCCCGAAGAACGGGGGAGAACTTGCAAACTCTACACATGCAGTGTGTAGGCGGGAACTGAACCCCTAACCCCAGAGGAGAGAGGGAATGTGCTAACCACTAAGCCACCGTACCCCCCACCTTAAAACATTACACCACAAATCTCATTAATAATGCAAAACCCTATATCCTTGTCTTGTCTTGTCTTAAGGATCAAAAATAACTTGCCTGTGTGTTTAACAACAGAGAAAACTAGTGGTGTCCACTGAATAAATGCAGTCTTTCTGAACAGCAAACACAGACAAACCAGATATTCACAAAGTTCATCTCGTTGTGATGAATGACAGGTTGTTTCATCATGAAAAACAGATTTGGGGTTTAAAAGTCAATGAAGCTACTATATTTTAGGGGTTTCATGAAAGGCAGGGTCATTTTTGACCCTTACACATACATCAAATACATAATGTTAAGACTACACAAAGTTTAAATCATTTATTTATTTAAAAAAAAAAAAAAAAAACTTATGCTACATTAACAAATAAAAGATAGGACTATAAAAGATGTATTGTTAACAGTACCGACCTAAAGACAAAGAAAGGTACTAGTTTTCCGAGACTGTATCTACGTTGAACCACAACCGCATTGTCTCAAGCGTACGTAAAACACGTGCACTTTTACGTAAGTCAGCTGCTGTCACATGACTACACGACGCGGCAGCCAGTATTCAATTACCCATCAGCCATTGATGAACTATAACACCCATCATAATCCACACATGCAGGGTACATTTCTGTTAACCCACTAAACGATCGCATTCAGGGTACACAGTCTAATCTAATCTAATCTAATCTAATCATATTCAAACTCCACTCTGTTTCATACCTCTTGGTAGCAGCAGGATGTCTCCTTCCGTAGCATTTTCTGCCCCGGTGTTTTACGCGGATTTCGGTATTACTGGCAACTTGCTTAACAATGTTGAACTGCAGTCCGTACGATGGCACTCATGAGGATCAGTTAACATATCGCGGTAACTTCACATGAGCACGGCAATAAGGTGTCTCGCAGCTGCTCCGCCGCCAGCAGTGACATCACAGCGCCTGGGGCTGAGAACGACAACCCAACAACCACTAACTAAACGTTTAGGGCAAAACAATGGGGCACCTATATGTACTACACAGGTGTGTTATTGGAAAGCGTGTGCATATATTTTTCTTTTTTAATTACTGGGTCAATATATACACAACAAGAAACAATACAACGCAACGTGATAAGCACGTGATGAGCACGTGAGCAGGAATGTAAAGCACTTCAAAAAAGTCAACAAATAAAGTTTCAGTAATGGACACGTATTAAAAGAGAGCCTCATATTTACCGAAATAATAATAATAATATAAAAAATACACCAGATATTATATCAGGTAGAAGGGGATGCAGATTATTCTTGAAAACATTTGTTTGAAATACATTTTCAAATACGCCCTGATACACTGATAAGCATGTAGGCACACAGACCGGAAGTATAAGTGTTCAGCTGTTTCCACTACAGAGGAATAATACTAAATAATAATAATGATGATGATTCATAAATACTGTTTTGTACAGTATTGTGCGTTTAAGCACTACTTTTATATTAAAAATATAAACAATAAATAAAGCAACGCGAATGTCGCCACCGTAGATTTACTACTACTTCCGGTCACGAATTCCAGTTTCAAAACAAAAGCCTAATGGAGGGCGGAAGTTTGGACTGTCAACAAAGAAAACTTTCCATACACACCTTCGAAACGAAAGACATATATATATATATATTTTTTTTTTTTTTGTCAGACTAAACGGTTTTGATGATTTTGTACTTTATTCCTGTGGCATTCAAAGGCGTCACTGGAATTTACTTTGAGATAAAAAGAGTCCATTTATTTTAAACGGACACACCGCAGATAGGTTTGCAAGCCAGGGGAAACAGCCGGTATAATGCGTCATTCGCAACTTATTACCGTTTTTGCGTTCATCTTCATCTGTTTTGCGGATGAGTCTAAACTAAAAGTAAAACCCTCGTCAAAACCTGTGAGATTGTTCACCGACGAAGAGTTAAGACGATACGATGGAAGTGAGGTAGATTATTTTCGCGTAGATTTCGTAGATTATAAATCTCATGAAAGTTTTTCTTATTGCAAAATGTAATTTCTTGTGCTTTTACATTCCTCAGGACGGGCAGCCCATTTACATGGCTATAAAGGGAGTCGTGTTTGACGTTACATCCGGCAAACGTCAGTTGTACACATGCTTCATCTACTAAATTAACCTCTACACTATACCTGCATGAAGTTGGCTCCCCCACCAACACAATATGTCAGCAAAATAGTCTCAATCGTTTGTGCTGGTTTGTGCTGTAAAAATTTTCGTTTGTGCTGCTTTCATTCAGGAGATATTAAGCATTTAATTATAGGTCATCCTTGGGTCACTCAGCCCCCCCTATGCTCCAAATTAATCCAAAATGGTGATATTAACAAATTAATTATGGTATGATGATGTCACCAAAATTAAATTCTTAATATCTCCCGAACGAAAGCAGTACAAACCAAAATTTTTACAGCACAAACCAGCACAAACGAAGCACAAACGATTGAGACTATTTTGCTGACATTTTGTTTTGGTGGGGGGGCCAACTTCATGCAGGTCTACACTATCGTACTAGAAGTGTGCTGCTTCCTTCCTTCCTTCCTTCCCCACCGAAACTATATGACAAGGTCAATTCATTGGTTTTTGCTGTAGATTGAAGACATTTGGGTTTGAGATTAAAATATTAATATGAGAAGAGAGTTTAGAATTTCATCTTTTATTTCCTGGTATTTATATGTAGATGTGTTAAACGACGTAGAACATAGCACATCTTATATCAGACAACCTATGAATCAGACCATGTCCATATTGGAACATGTGACAGATAACATGTGACAGACAGAACATGTGTGTCCTGTTAGACTGATTGTTTAAACAATAAATAGCATTGAAGATCTACTCCAGGTTTTAGCCTTCAGTTTCACCTTTAAAGACTACATTTTTTGTTAAAAAGGATAAACCAACAAGGTAATAGAGCTGTCTACCATACATTGGGTACAGCCAATACAACAATTCGGAATGTCTTGAAAAAGAAAGTAGAAACAGACATTGAACGGGTCAGCCAAGGAAACGTTGTGAGAGCTGTGAAGACAAACCCAAAACAACAGTTAGTGACATCACTAACAACCTCTACAGGGCAGGAGTGCAAGGTATCACAAGGTATCACAACCCACCATTCAAAGAAGACTTTGAGTGTAGATACGGTATGTGGAGGCCATACCACAATATGCAAACTACTCATCAGCAGAAATGAGCCCCAAAAGTTCTGGAACCAAGATTAACCTCTACCAAAGTGATGTAAAGGACAAAGTGTTGAGAGAAAAAAGGATCTGTTCATGATCCAAAACATATACGTAAGCTCATCGAGCGAAACATGGTGGAGGTATTGTCATGGCCTGGGCTTGCATGGCTTTTTCTGGAACAGACTCACTAATCTTTTTTGATGATTTAACTCATGATGGTAGCAGCAGAATGAAATGAATTCAGATGTTTCCAGGAACATTTTGTCAGCTAATATACAAAGAAAAGCATGAAAATTAATTGGGAGGAACTCCATCATACATACATCATACAAGTCAGTGATCCAAAACAATGCCAACTCAACAAAGGACTTTATCAGGGGGAAAATATTTAAGATTTTAGACTGGCCAAGTTAATCACCAGAGCTAAACCCAATTTAGCAGCCTTTCACCTCCTGAAGAGGAGACTAAAGGGAGAAACCATCTGAAACAAACAACAACTGAAAGAGTCTGCAGTAAAAGCCTGAAAAAGCATCACAAAAGAGGAAACCAACAATTTGGTGATGTCAATGAGGCACAGGCTTGATGCAGTCATTGCAAATAAGGGATATGCCAAATATTAAGTGTTATTTAATTTACTGCAAGATTGATCTGTTCCTATACTTTTGCTCACCTAAAAATCAGGTAGTCTGATACAAAAGGTTCTATGTTTTATGTTGTTTAACACATCTAGATATGAATACCGGGAAATAAAAGCTGAGATCCTAAACTCTAGTCTCATATCCATCTTTTGATCTTAAACCCAAACCTTTTTGGTGTTTAGCTCAAACAAATTAATTGGCCTTGCTATTTCAATAGTTTCTTAGGGGACTGTATGTAGCCAATGACTTCTTATTCATTTTACATACGCCACCTGATCTCTGTTGACACTAAAGACGTGCAGTTCTTAGTTGTGTTCCTTAACTCTGCTCCATTCAAATAAATGAAATGAATAAAATTAATTTTTTGGTTGTTTTGCAGACTTTTATGGCAAAGGTGCCCCTTACAATGCCCTTGTGGGCATGGACTCAACCCGAGCTGTGGCTAAAATGTCCCTTAATCCTGAAGATCTGACCCATGATACAGTGAGTTGCTGATGAACTATTTTCAATGCAGTGGTCTGCTGTAGAGTTTATAAGTTAATTAATTACTTCAACTCCCATTTTCCTGATGTTAGACTGGCCTTACTACGGAGGAGCTGGAGTCCCTTGAGAGCGTATTCACTGGAACATACAAATCAAAGTACCCCATAGTGGGCTACACACACAGACGCCTTCTCAATGAAGATGGCAGCCCAAATGAAGATTTCAAACCAGAGGATCAACCTCATTTCAACATCAGAAATGAGCTTTGATACTTAGATAAAAAGAACTTTTAGGTTAGTACAATAGTAAGTGCTAAAAGATCTCACATTGATTAATACTAGTTCTCTTCACATGGGATAAGATTAGTATCTGAGAATCGCATCTCTAATGATTAAATTTCTACTTGTTTGTTTTTTGTTTGTGTTTTAGTTTCTCATCTTTATACCTTGGCAATTACTGTATCTACTAAAATTGTTCAAGCATTTTTACATTGTCTGCTCTGACTGGTCATTTCAGAATACAAAGGTATTGTAATACATGCACCAGTAAAACATGCAGTAATACATTTGACAATGTCACCAGTTCACAACTACGTGTGAATGGTTCAGGCATTTGTGTTTAAATAGCTACTGAAAAAATATATTCTCCTTGTTAATGGAACATGTATTTGATAAGTAGAGTTTTACAGAAGGATTCCTTTACAGGAGGAATTTGTTGGTGTGTTATGGTCATCATAAACATTTGACTATTATATGGCATTCACTGGACACAATAAATGCTTGAAAAGACAATAAAATCATGCTTATTTATTCACTTTTAATCCTTTTTGAGCTTTTTGTGTATTACAAAAATTAGGATCATATAGTGATATTTGTCTACTAGCACCGGTGTGCTGTATGAGGTTGGGGGTATGGGGGCTGGTTGTATTAACCTTATGCTCTTTGGTGGTCTGTCTGCCCACACTCGAGTAAACGAATGATGCATATACTATGTAGGTTTTTCCCTGGTGGGTGCCTTTAAGGTCATTGAAAATAGTTCACCCACCTGTATGATTAAAAACATGGTACGTTTATGTTTTTTATAATGTTTACATATTTTGTACTTGTGTATTTACCTAATTTTTTACACAGGCATCCTTTTGCTTTCACGTTAACTAGTGGTGCATGACTGGGAAAGTTTGGTGACTCACTGCTAAAGTTGGCTTTCTGTAATATAAATTGAACACTACTAAAAGTCTGTTGGACATGCTACTGAAAATCCTTAACTGCTTTTAGGTTTGGAACTTTGGGTACTTTATTTCTCAATATAATGCAAAAGTCTGTGTGAATTATTTCTGAACTGGGGATGTTATTTACACAAATCAATCACACTGCATTCCAGAGTTTCTTTTTAATTTGTATTTTGGCATACTGAAGTTTCTCAGGTTAATCTACCCACACAGTGCTTTTTTTTTTGTTTTTTAACCAAAGAGATTCTGGTCTGAAACTAATTTACATGGAGACTGTACTTAGTAGGAGGCTAGACAGATTGTTGGCCAATTACAAGAAATGGCAAATTCACTCATTATCATTCATGGCTAAAATATGGGGGCTGAGTGTTTTAACGAAATGACAGTAAACCAGTGAAAACAAAGCACTGTCAAATGTTGAATCTCACAATGATTTTTCTGTGTATCTTAAAAATTCCCACTGCAGCAGTACACTCTAGTATAATGATTCATTGTACAAGTTCTATTACAGTAAATGATTGTTCAGAAAATCATTATCCCAAAAATACATCTTTACTGTAAAATAAACAGCAGGGTTTTTTTTAAACAGAAATGGTTCATCTTTAGAAACTAGACGGTTATGTTTTTCTGAGTGTGCTGTCTAGTTTGTGATTAATTTAGAGTGACTAGAAAAAGATAAGTCATAAGTCTACTCATATCTTTAGTTCTCTTTATTTTTTTATTAAACTTGGCCGTTTGAGTTAGCCACAGACTTACTCTTGAATTAAGCCTTGTGCATACCACTGCTCCATTTCACCTATGTGTTACCTGCTAGTTTACTCTCGTGTTATAATGATGCATTTGACACTTTCCACCCACAAGCATATGTGTTGTTGCCCTACATAGCTAAAGGGGGCGTTGGTAGTGGGAGTCCATGATGCTGCTTCCTGTCTCCATTGCACATCAGAATTTCCCTTTCTGCCCACCCACTTTAGTTTTGTAGCGTGCAGTGGGTCGCTCTAAGTTATTCTGTCTCAGTTGTGTGTTGGTGTCATGCTGCTCCCATGTCAATTCAACTGCTTTCACTGTTTTTGAATTGACGTAGAGACCGGTGCTTTCAGGAGGTGAGAAAAATTACTCGTTTGTGTTTGGATTTATTGAAACTTATAATGTGACCATAGTTTCAGTGTAGGTTTATGTTTGATTTGATAGAATAGTTTAGTGTTGTAGTACTTTTAAGTGAATTATATTGGATCTGATGGTCATGTTTATTATTCTAATTGTAAGTTTATATACAGTCTAATTATATAATTATATACACAAGTACCATATGTAGTGTAATACATAAAATTGTTTTTAAATGTGCAATAAGACATCAATAACACATTATATAGACATACAGAGTCATATACTCATAACCTATTCTATATCTATTTATGCCATGCTTTAAGTCTAGATAGCATAGAATAAAATATATGTTTTGGATTTAATCCCAACAATAGATGTTGTTGATTTAAACATATTATTCATTTTTATTTCCCAGGTAAACTGACAGACGAGAGTATTTTGTAGACATCACACCACAGTGCACTGATGAAGGTGTTGAGTGGCCACGTTGTGGTAAGTTACCTTTAGCCATCCATTCCACATACCTATTGTCTCTTAATGACATCAGCGAATTTGAGTAGTGCATGTATGGATCGCCTTGCTCTGTGTTATTTCACTGACAAGATAAGCACTTCTTTTGTTTTAGACAAAATCCCAGACTGAGGACAGCATGGACTTACTCATCATGCCAGCCTCAGCTGTAAGTCTTTTGGACTCCTCATCTTATGCATGCAGCACTTCATATGACAAAGGGCACATAATGGTGAAGAACCATGCTCCATTGATCAACTAATTTAATTAAAGGGCTTTAAATATTAAATCCTGTTCACAAAATTGCATATTGAATGCACCATGGAATCTCAGTCCTTCTCTGTCACTTGGAGTGACATCTACCTTTAATCTTTTTTTAGTTGAGAATGCTGAGGAGGTCTTTTAACTTATTTAAAATATCATTTTAAACTACTAACATTCACTTAGTCTAGGAGAGAGCTTAGAATATTGGTACTTTTATCTTAACTGGTCCCTTTTTTGCTTTCAGGTTCATTTGAATATGGGACTGCCCCAACTTAAGCAAACATATGACAGCAAGTTGACAAACTCCACCCACACTGGTAAGTTATGAAGATTTCTCTTCACTTTGATTTACTTATACGTTTAAAAACTGTAACAGTATTTACAGTTTACCAAACTAATTTGCTGTAAACGATGACATACCACTACAGTAAATGTGTAATTCATTTGGATCCTATTACATTTTAAAATCATATACGAATCCATAGATTAAGTTTGTGTTTGTTTATTTGCCTTGACAGACAATATCAACCGTAAGCGCTGGAGGAGCCTTTTTCAGCGTGTACAAAGAAAACAGATGGATCCTGGCTGTGCTACTCGGCTTCAAAAGAAGGCACTTTTTGGACAAGCTTTGTCAGATGTTTGTGAAAAAAATGGAAATCCCCCAAAACCCATTATGGTATGTCTCCATTTCATGAGATAATACAACATAAAATTGGAGCTTGCATTTTTGTATGTTTATCTTATATGCAGTTATATACAGTATGCAGTTTTAAATGTACCCCTTCCCTTTTTTTCCTGCCATGCAATCGTTCTTCAGGAGATTCTCTTAGTGCTGTGCAGAAAGGGCCCACAAACAGAAGGAGTGTTCAGGAAAGCTGGTAATGCCAGGGTTCTGAAAGAGATCAAGGAGCAGCTCAACAATGAAGTGGAAGTGGATCTAAAAAATCAGCATGTGATCTTACTAGCTGATCTCCTCAAGGTAACACGAGTTAAAGTGTATATATAAATATGTAATGATGTTATAGCCATATCTATGTTGTGATTAAGCACATGATGTAATATCTAAGTATGCTAATATCCTGAATATAATTTAATGAATGGCAGGATTTCTTGAGGCACCTCCCTGGGAGATTGCTAATGGTGGATCTGTACCAGGACTGGATGACAGCAATGAAAAAGGAGAATTTACATGAAAGGTGCACTGAGCTCCAATTGTAAGTCTGATTTTGAATTGTATTAATGACATACCATTTAGGTTTGGGTATCAAATAACAAACATAATTTAATCTTACCCTTGTGCTTATTTCTTTCAGGGTGATTAATACACTTCCAAAGCCAAATATTGTCCTCCTGAAACATCTAATTATTTTGCTGTACCACATAAGCACCAATACAGAGAGGAACAAGATGGATTCCAACAGTTTAGCTGTTTGTGTTTCACCCAACTTGCTCCAAACTGACACCTTTGAAATGCAAAAAAATGTGAGTAGGCTGCTGTCCTGATTAGTTATAGTCTTAGTTGAAGTAAGTTCTAACAGGTTCTGTTATTAATTTTTTATGTTACTAACTCCAACCATGTTACCATTTAGGTCTCAAACCTGACTAAGTTCCTCATTGATAAATGCTGTGAAATATTTGGAAAGGATGCACTAACACTTCTTGGGAACACAGAAGAGGAAGAACTCAGTGATAAAAATGGTAAAATACTTTTATTTAAAAAAGCATCTGAATTGCTTCACATAAGATTTTAAAATAAAGAGTTGTTTTTATTTATAGAGCATGTTCTTTGTTTCCTCTGCCAGATTCACTGTTATCACTTCATCATGATTCTGCATATGACAGCAATGACCCTGACATGGATGGGTATCAAGGGAGCTACACAGAAATGCACACCTTCCATTCTGATACTGAAGAGAAAACTCTGGATCGCTTTCAAGTGTCCTCCTCCCCTGACGCTGTGGGGAAACAAACTAGCAAACCTTTTATTCGCAGGTGCTCTGAGCCAACAATTGTCTTCAACAAAAGTGCTCGAAACCAGTCTGCCCTGACCAGGAGTCACACAGATATGGACTTTTATGGACATCATTTGACAAAACAGATCTCAGATGGATGTGTTTTGTTTGGGGCAGGCAAAAGGTTGCTAACCGTGCATAAGAACGTCTATATTTCATCTCTAGGTGAGCATTTCCAGCGTACTTCTAAAGACTATTCATGCTGTTCCTCTAGTTCTCTAGAAAGCACTTTCTCCAGTGCCTCAGAGAGCTCCATCCAAACCAGCTCCCCTATTATTTCATCCTCCACTCAGAGACAGGCCGTCCAACGTAAACTTTCTTTCCACAACCGTTCAAAGGCACATGGGAATGTACTTGGTGAGACCAAGAAACGTTCCCAATCAATGAAAACTCCAAATTCTCGGACTAAGATTAGCTTTTCTCGAAGTGGCATTAGCAAACGTGCTCAGAAAGCCTTACGCCACAGCCAGACTCTCCCTGAAGTGCCGCCTCTCAACAGGAGCTTCCTGGTGTCACAAAAGCCTCGACGTTTGTCTAGTGAGGAAATGTTCCAGCAAATGGACAGCAGGATTTTGAGTAATCCTCCATCCTATGAGCAAGCAATTCAAGATAATGCTCACACTGCGCTTTCAATCTGCAGCCCATTGACTGTTGAAGCTGCTAGGTGTCTATCAAGGCACACATGCAGTCAGTCCACATTCCCATCTGCAGAACCATCAAATTCCTGCTCAGTCAAACATTGCAATTGCTGGAGTGGAGAGACAAGTGATTTATTGTCTGCATCATCTACCCCAGCAGAGTCTCGACAGGGGACCATATCTGAGACTGAATCTACCAACGTCCTGTTGCACTGTTGTAATCGACCACTCTTGGAGTCTTTGGATGTCAGAGAGTCAAATGTGTGACGTGTTCTGCTTTATTACATCTTAAATTTGTGGGACATTTTTCTACTGATGAATTGTATTTTGAAGCAAAAAAAAAGAAGAAGTGTACCTTTTTGTAAAATAACAAGAGCTTCTAAGAAGTTTGTAATTGTATCTATAATTTCTATATAAAATGCAGCTATGACGAGCTATTTTGATTTATGACTTATTTCGTCTGCACTTTACTTTGTTGCATTTTCCACATTCAAAAAAGTGGTAGAAAAGTGCTCGATGAGAGAATGTCATCACTACGAATCATTAGATGTCACATATGTATTACTCATGTCTCATCACGTACTGAGGGAAAGCACATACTGTAACTGACACACTGAACTGTGATACTTATAAAAATCTGGTACGAAACTACCACGCCCTACATGTATGAAGTAGTCATTAAGGGTGTATTTCCATGGGAACATTTCGACAAGTTACACACCCATGGTAAAAAACAAAACTGTTCATGTAAAATGGATGTTAATAGCACTTTTGATGCCTTGTTTGTACACAATAAACATTTGTCTTTCGCCCTATGACTGTGTGTAATCTGATGTGTTTTAGTAGAAATCCTTTAGCGGGAACTAGCCTAGCCACTGCTCAGGACTTGTTTGGTATGTGTGCACCTGTCGGTCTCCGCCCATTTGGCCCAGTATACCGTCATAGCCCACATGAAGCCTTTTTAATGCGGGTTGCTCGCAGGAAGTCGGTTAACACTCTGTTCTCTCCGTCAGGGAACAAAGGTCGCGTTTGTCAAGGTGCTACAGAATTCTCTAATTGTGTGTTAAAGTGAAGCCTTGGCACTCTTTAACTTGGAACGCGCTCAGGCTTTATCGTAGCCATTATCGGGGCGAGGCTCTGACACCATCTATTGACAATGAGTCAGAAATGAACCTCAACCCGAGCGCTCCTCGCCTCACGAGCTCAGTCACTCCGCTCCGCGCGCGCGCACGCTCAAGCAAGAACAGCTAAAGCCGGTTCAGTCTGAGCTCCCTTTTTATTCTTATTTCCACCCCACACACAACAGGACCGACCATGCCTAAACCGGTAAGTCACTGTCTTTTCAACAAGTTGCTTATGCGTGTTACTTTTTAAAGGTCGAGATAAAACAGTTAGCTTAGGTCATTTACCTGCTGGCAGTCGGGCACTACAAAGAAATCGGTTATTATCGAGAACTTTATTAATGACATAGCACAATTAATTACTCAGGTCATAAAAAGTTATTTACCATACCCGGTCAGATGACATTTATTGTATTAATAGAGACTAGACGAGCTCTTTATATGCTACATTGAAAAGTTTCAAACAATTGAGTTATGCGGAAGTTTCTGATTTAACCCTACAGGTGTCGGCCAAGGTGCATTACACAGTCATGACTACTTACTTCTATTAACTCGGATTACCCAAGCATATATTTTTTATTTTCTAATCACACTCGATTCGAGAGAAATGACGGACTTTATATATATATATATA
>JAFFST010050271.1:22261-43676 GCA_022414735.1 Noturus placidus | reverse complement strand
AGCTGCCATGCAAGGCGCTAACTTACCATCGGGAACAACTTTGGGTTCAATGTCTTGCCCAAGGACACTTTAGCATGTGGAGTCATGTGGGCTGGTAATCGAACCGCCAACCCTATGATTAGTAAACAACACGCTCTAGCATCTGAGTCACAGCTGCCCCTCAGTCGGTAGGGTCTGTTAAACTTGCTGAATGTTGTCAACAAACTCATACAGCCACTTGACATTCTTATGAATATTGGCTGTTTTGATCATATGTGGATCAAAGCTGTGGATAAATAAACACCTCGCACACCAGGACCTGCAGGAAAAAAGGGCATGTATCTGATGTTCGCATTGCACTGGACGGTACCGATTTAGTCATGCCTATCATCAATCAACCAGGGATTTTACATGTGTGCGAATTTATACTATAGGGTAACAGAACATGATTAATATTAACAAGATGATAACTGGGTACTGTATATGGTGGAAGAAACAAATCCAAATGATTAAGAACAGTAAATTTCTCCATATAGAGATGTTTAACTTTGTTTTCCAGAATCACTGGCACACTTCATTAAAAACGATTAAAAATGATTGTATAAAATAAACATTACATACAATAATCAAAAATTATTTGGATTTGTTGCTGCATCATGCCCTAACTCTCTGACATCCTGTATGTGTCATTGCAGTCACTGGCTGGTCATTACAGGTGATGGCCACATGGTGACTGGGAGACAGCAGCCTCGCTTAGTTCTTGTTTCTCTGACTTGTGAGGGGGACCAGGTCTGTCTCAGTGCTCCTGAAATGGAGGAGCTTAAGTTTCCCCTTAACCAGCCCAGCAATCCCATTTTTAAGTGCAGGTAACTAAATGGTTGGATGTTGCAAAATGAAACCATTTTATGTATTCTAATTTACACATGTTCTGTGTTCAAGAGTAAACATGAACTTCAAAATGTATTCACCTAGCATGGGTTTGGTCATAAATGGTTGTTTTTTGATTTAAGAAATCTTGAGCGTGTTCATACATATACAGTGCATCCACTAATATTGGCATCCTTAGTAAATATGAGCAAATTGTCTTTATTGTTTAACCTTTTGATCTTTTGTTAAAAGAATTCACAAAAATACTGAGCTCTCATGGATATCAAACAATTGCAAACACAACACAGGTTAAAAAATATCTTTGCTAAATATAGGTGTGAAACAATTATTGGCACCCCTATGAATTCATATGAGAGGAATATATTTGAAGTATATTCCCATTGATATAACTTTTTTAAATACACTTGGGTGACTAAGAAAAGGAAATTGTTCAACCATGGCTTCCTGTTTGAATTCCCTTAGTCATTAATCACAATGGCTAAGGCCAAAGAAATATAGCTGTTATGTGTGGCTAAAGGTTGTTGAGCTTCACAAAATGGGAAGTGGCTATAAGAAAATAGCAAAAGCATTGAGAATGCCCATTTCCACTATCAGGGCAATAATGAAGTTCTAGTCAACTGGAAATGTTATGACTCAACCTGGAATTGGACGTGTGTCTATATTGTGTCAACACATGTGAAGAGGATGGTTCAAGTGGTCAAAAGTGTCTAAGGATCACAGCTGGAGAATTGCAGAAGTTGGTTGCGTCTTGTGGTCAGAAAGTCTTCAAAACTACAGTCCGAAGTTGTGTACATCGAGATGTTTGAAAGGGTTTTAAGAAAAAAAGCCTATACTCTCATCCAAAAACAAACATGAGCATCTCCAGTTTGCCTGACACTACTGGAACTTCAAATGGCAGTGGGTTCTCTGGTCAGATGAAACCAAAATAGAGCTTTTTGGCAATAAACACCAGAGGTGGTTTTGGCGCACACAGAGAGGTAGCAATATGGAAAGTTACCTCATGCCCACAGTTAAATATGGTGGTGGCTCTATTGTTTTTAGGCTTTTTTTTCTTCCAGAGAACCTGGACATTTTGTTAGGATACATGGCATCATGGACTCAAATATCAACTGGTATTAAATATCCAGATATTAAAGGATAACCTGACCACCTCTGCCAGAAAGCTTAAAATGGGCCGTGGTTGGATCTTCCAGCAGGACAATTATCTAAAACATGCATCAAAATCAACACAAAAATGGTTTACTGACAACTTAATCAAGGTCCTGCCATGGCCATCCCAGTCCCCTGACTTTAAACCCATAGAAAACCTGTGGGGTAAACTGAAGGAGAGTCCTTCAGCGTGGACCCTGAAATTTGAAGGATCTAGAGAGATTTTGTATGGAGTAATGGTCTTGGATCCCTTGCCAAGAATTCTCCGAACTTATCAGGCATTATCAGGCAAGACTCGGAGCTGTTATCTTGGCAAAGGGAGGTAGCACAAAGTATTGCCTAAAAGGGTACCAATAATTACACGCATATAGTTCAAGTTTTATTTATTTATTTAGTTTGTATAAACCTGTTTTGTTTGCAATTTTTTTTATATCCCATGAGAGCACAGTATTTTTTGTATTTTTCAATCAAAAGGTTAAACAATAGACAATTTTTCACAGCATTCTTTGCTCATCTTTACCAAGGGTGCCAATATTAATGGAGGGCACTGTAGGTGTTTTGCTTCCTGTTAATGATGAACCAAGAAATCACAGAACAGTTAACTTCCTGTTTGTAGGGTGTTTAGTTCAGACACCGAAGGCAGAGATTGCGGTGATGAAGTATCTAACTGGTTCACTCGATATCTGGCAGCAGACAAGACCTTCCGCTTGGTGCACTTTGAACCTCAGTTAAAGGCTCGAGTGCCTTCTGAGAAAGGCTTTCCAAAGGATGAAAAGGTTTGGTCTAAAAATGTATAGAGCTTGCAAGACATTATTCATGCATGCTGACCTGTGCCTGTTATTGTAAATTCTAAATTTTAATGAACATATTATTCCTCTGACATCATTATAAATAGACATAGAGAAAGCTCATAAAAGTAGCAATCTATGTGAATGAACACTCTTTTATGTGCATTATTAACAATGTGACTCATCAATAATGTAATTCCTGTTCATGTTTAACATGGTATTTTAGGCAATATTTTTTCTCTTTAAATGCATTTTATTTGAAACATTAATGATTGTAATTCAAAGTACACCTTTGTGAAACCTCTGTATTTTCATGATTTCACGATTTTAAGGTTGTTTCAAAATGAAAAGTCTGTATTTGTGTATGGTAGAAGATTTACTCTGTTTTTATTTATGTGAACTGGTGTATCGGTTGTCTTTAGTTGTGTTGTGGTTGCCTAGGTGGCTTATCCTGACGCTGCTCCAGTCATGTTGCTGTCCGAGTCTTCTCTGAATGACTTGAGCAGCAGAATGGATCGTGACATCTCTGTTTGCCAGTTCCGGCCCAGCATTGTGGCCAGCGACTGTGAGCCTTTCAGTGAGGTATACAGCCATTACTTTCGTTTAAACTAAAATGGTAAGTGTTCTAGATTTTCAGTACATTTGTTATTAGAGAATATATCCTCTCTTTTTTTATGATAGTCAGTTTCAGGATCTTGAAACCCAAAGCAAGTACATAAGACTTCTGTTCCTCTCTCTCATGAAAAAGATGTACTGTGCGGTGAGATTAAGTTTATCTAGATTTACTAATTTTGTTTCATGTATAGGACTCATGGGACTATGTACAGATTGGCCAAGTGGAGATGCAGAGAGTTATGGGCTGTGGAAGGTACTCCTAAGTATACAATCACACAAACATGTACATACAGGGCTGTCTATCTGCCTGTTTGTTTGTTTGTTTGTTTCTTTATTTATTTATTTATTTTATTTATTTATTTATTTATATCCCACTCCTGTCTGCTCTCACAGAAGATTTAACCAATTTGACCAATCTTCAGTAAATGCTCCATCCTGGTCAGGATCACTGCCATGTTGAAATAACGGATTTAGCTAAGTTTATTTGAAAATACTGTTTGTATGGTAAAAATACAGTAAACTTGGCTGGATCTATTCCCCCAAAATATATATATTTTTCCACATGGCAATGACCCTGACCAGGAGAAAGCATTTACTGAAGATGATTGAATGAATCAGTGAACGAATAAAGACTAGTTTGTCTGATATGAATGCGGAAATGTTGTGCAGCACCTCATGAGCACTCATGGTAATCATTATAACCTTTCTTTGTATTGTGAGCTTTATTTAGTAAATTTACAGCATTTATCAGATGCCTACATCCAGAGGGACCTACGGAAGTGCTTTGTAGTTTCTGTCAAAGACTAATCTTCATGCTAGGTTCATATAGGCTTTCCCATCTTTTCTTTTTTTTTTTCTCTTTGGTTCTGTGGTATCATATTCGCTATGCACTCATCTCTGATGTACTTTGAACTAGCGGCATGTTTTGTGAGAACTCTGTGTATTTATTGTGCAGGTGTATTTTCACCACTGTTGATCCTGAAACTGGAATAATCACTAGAAAAGAGCCACTGGACACTCTCAGAACGTAAATAAACTCTCCAATCACAATAGGCCCATGATATTAACACGCGCGCACACACACACACACACATGCATTTTTGGAGATGATTAGAAACTTTTATTATGATGGTGCTGGCACATTTTCTGTGTGTTAATAAGTGACACATTATATTATATTTAACTCATGATGGCACTTAGCTTTTGGCTTTAATTGTCTATTGACAGAGCGAGTCTGAACCATAAAACTTTTTAAAAGCCTTGCCTATTCTCAACTGTTTGTTATAATCAGCCTTATATTTGTGTTTTGTTGTTTTCTGGTGTTCCAATTTAAAGTTTTTTGCTTTTTGTGTTCTTATATTATCTCTTCACTTTCTAGTTATCGGCTAACCGACCCTGCCCAGAAAACTGCACCAATACTTGGGCAATACTACACAGTGAAGAAAACTGGGATCTTCCATGTTGGTGATCCCATATACAGAATTAGTTATTGAGGAAGGACATGATTGATCTAACATGAAGCTCAAATCTTAGAACAAATATTTAATTCATGTCAATGTAATATGCAAATTTGCATGTCATTAGTGCTTACAACCAACACTACTTTGTGTGCATAATGTACATGTGCAGATGTTCCTTAATAAGTTTAAAGGAAAACATTGTATAGAATTAAATGTGAATGATTTATCATTTATTAGCTGGGCAGTTAGCCACTTATAGTTATAATTAGTGTTGGGCTCACACATGCTATTAATGCTGTGGTACATAATGCTTTTTTTTTGGTAATGTTATAATATTAAATGCAGGGGATTATTATTCAAGCTATTACAACTCCTAATTCTTAAATGAATATTTTACAAGTGTAAAGTGTGTGTAATAGGTGTGCTCCTTTATGTACTTCCAATAGGAGGTGCCATAAGATCAATGTAAACACTAGGTTACAATAAGTTGCCAGTTTATTAATTACACCTACCTTATATTGCACTCAGTGGTATATCTACCATATTGGTGAATTTTGTTGATATTCAATCCAATAATGGAAAGGGATGACCACATCAACACCCACCAATGTGGGTAGAGTATGGTTCTCAGAACAGCAATAACACTGACATGATCGTGTGGCACTGTATCAAGCATTTTTGTACACCATGTACAATTACTGCACTTTATTAGGTACAACTACCTTTTTGATACCTTGTAGATCTACAATTAGAAACTAAGCCTTATCATTTTTTTTCAGGCCCAATTTGTTAATACATTGTCCCTTTCTGAACATAGGGCTGTTTTTGACGGGATATTTTTGGTTGCTGGTTTTTCTTAGCCCAGTAATGATATTCAGTTTGTTTAAAAAATGTTCTTGTGCCAATGCCTCATACCCTACCATATTAGTGTCACCGCAAGTCAGAATGATCCACTTTTCCTGTGGTAGTCCATTTCTACTTGTGTGTAGAGTTAAGGGAAGCTGACTAACTGCATATCATCAGATGGGCTACAGTCAGCAATTGTATGGCTACAGTGTGCACGTTGTTTTTATTTGGTCGTTGGTTTCATTTATTAACATTTACATGAATAATGAGCATTAATTATTGCAATAATTTAAATTTTAAATTGAATTTCCATAAAAATGTGTACTGGACCTATTCAGATTTTGATAGCTAAATGTTTATTTTCTGAACAATATATTCATATAAAATAATTATCAAACAGGTCCACAAAACCTGTTAATGCTGGCAAAATAAACAAAAATGATGCAAATAATATAAATAAATAAAGTGGTCTCTTTTATTTTTTTTTTTCTCCAAAGTAGCAAAGCATTCACAATATATAAAAGGAAATGAATGAATAACAAAGATAAAGAACTAAAGGAGTCTCTGAGCTTGGAAACCTGACTAGACTTGCAGTCTTTAGGCTCACTGTATAACTTGCACCAAATTTGAAAAAATAGGTTTAGCAAATAGACAGTCTGTATTTTATTGCTGAAATCATAGACTAATTAATACTAATTAGCAGTTTTTTCCACCTCCCAAGCATTAGCACCAAGTTCTGTCTTCTAATAAACTGGGCAGATGGCTAGAGCTTGCATGTTTTTCACTTATTTGGACTGAGTAAATGCATTTTCTATAAAATAATGTACTTTCTGGCAGATCGAGTTCCTTCAGTTTTGCCTCAAGCAAATGCCAGTGCTGCTGTCTAAAGTCTTACCAACCAGTACGTCCAGTCCACCATTACTGTGGTCAGGATTAAAAACATTAATATTTTGGTTTGTTATGCAAGATTTTCCATCCCTTTCCCTTTATCTCAGAAATAAAAAATGTGTATCCTGCACATTCAGTTCATTGGCCTAGAGGGAAAGCGGTCTGGAGGAAGCTTATAAAATATGGGCCATTAGGTTATTACTGTTGCAAAGTAATGTACTGTAGCCTTTTGACATGCATTTCTCTGTTTCTTAAGCCATTGGAGGTCATTAAGTTTTTACAGCCTTCCGTATCTCAATAAATATTTTGCACACCATGAAGCAAAGCACGCAATATTTTGGTTGTGTCTAGTAACTATGCGACCTAAACAGGTTCTAGTATGTCTGAAGATGATTTTTTTTCTTGGTTTGTAAGATCATGCAATGAAAATCTGTCAAGCTTCTTGTAGGGTAAAACAGTTTTTAACATTTCAGAATTCAATTGAATTTTAACATCAACAGAAATTTAAATATAATCTCAGTCACTAGGAAACATTTGTATAAATAATGGTTTTTAAAATGTACAGTAAATAAAAAAATGAAGAAAATAATACTCAAATTCTCAATGTTGCAAATAATCATCTGGCCAGAATCCAGGTTTCGTTTTCCATTCTTGTTTTTCTGGTGCAGGAGATGTACAATCGTCCACTAGGTGGCACTATTAGAATGATTTATAAATGAAATTATTCGTTTGCATTTCCTTATGTGGGTAATATGTGCTCATCTCAAAAGAAAGAAATTGAAAAATAGAACAAATAACAATAATCATGTCTTACGTGTGATACCCTTTAGTTGATTTTTGAGCAGAGTTAACTTGGATATATACTTAATTCCACTGCAACATAGATTTTATAGATGTATAGAGATATATATATATTTCTTTCTCTCTCTCATATATTCATATCTATCTATCTATCTATCTATATATATATATATATATATATATATATATATATTTATATTTATATATATAAATCTATATATATATCTAGATTGACCTTTTTTTGTTTTCTGTGTTTTCTTAGGTTTTTTTTTTTTTTGTACATTATTTTGGTTATTTTATTTTTTGGTCTGAAGCTAGATGGATTACTCCAACAGTGCCGACACAGCTGACTCTATAATAATCAATGTAACATTTACGAAGTATATAATTTGTCTAAATCTAAATAGTAAATGCTAAGTTTCATACCATACATACATGATTTAAAATGTATAAGCAACATTCTCTTCTAAGCATATTAGTAGTCTTTAATTGTGGGTTTTAGTGCACCTTATAGAAAGGTGTATGTGACCGTGTAATACACTTTCAGAGTATTAGTACTTTTATGCAGTATGGGATGATATCTCCAGCATTTATTTTTGGCTGAGGTAAAAAAAAATGTTGGGAATCATTCAGGTGAGCTGCACAGAGGGTGCACTTTTAGGAAATATGCAGGCAATTATTTGACACTAATAATGCAAAACAAACAAAGATCTGAATGTTTTACTACATTGTATGTCTAAAAGGTCAGGGTTAAAATTGTGGTTTGACTGTAACACTGAAGCTGTGCTCTTTGTGATGGAGTGTGCATAAAGAATGCAAGTTTTCCATTTCTAAATACATGTACAATACGTGTGTGGTTTCATCTGTGTTTTAAGTCACAAATTAGAATCAGAATTTGCCACATGCGAGTGTACAATGAGTTTGTTTTGGTATGCAATATGAAATGTACACAATACACCATAATTTACATGATGAACAGTAATTTACAGTCAACATCAGCGATTGTTACAAATGATTGCTGTGCAGTGGGCTGTGAAATGCAAGTATTATTGTAAATTATTGTCAAGTAAGGTTGCAGAGATGGGATGTGGTAAGGGAGCTGGCACTCAAGGATTTTCTCTCCAGATCCACACTGAAGTTTGTTCTTGGAGTGAGCAGATGTGGAGCTGTAATAGATATAGATGGAAGATGTGATGACTGATTTTTTTTTGTTGTTGTTGGTTTTGTTTTTTTAAATTGCTGATTAGAAATGAACCAGCAGTGCTTGTGACAACCCAAACTTATTGTGATGTCCCAGAAAATGCATGCTCTGTTGAGCATTCTTGATTATTGTAGTATGCCCCTCCATTTGAGGTCCCGTTGAATAATTGTCCCCAGGAATGTGGGAGGCACAGAGACTGACGCCAGAGCCATGTATTTCCAAAGGAAAGGGTGGAGTGTGCTTTAACCAGTAATCATTTACCATCTCCATAGTTTTCTGAACAATCATCTCCGGGTTAGAATCCCGGACTCATTACCATTTGACATCACCAAATGAATGATCAGGAAATTAGAAAAGCTTGAGCAATTCACTTTTAGAAGTACAGTCATTGGAGTAGAATGAGCAGAGCATTGGTGACTAGAGCACATGGCCTTTATTTAGTTTCCTATTAGTAGAGAAATGAATGAATCCAGCGGCAGATGGGCAGGGAAACATTGTTGACTGTAATTGTTTAGGCAGGAGACTGCTTCCTGGAAACGGTGATAATGTTCAGCAAAGGTCAGAAAGGCTGATCAACACAGTGCCTGCTTCCCACAGTGTTGCTGCTTACACACAATCAGGGTTAACTGCCTTTTTAGGCTTCTGTTTCCCAAATAAAAACAGCTGCCCTGATGTTTGGTCATGGGGAGGGTGCAGGGCAGAGGGCTGTATGTTCAGGTAAGAACATACAAGGTAAGGACTGTCAGTGGTGAATATTTAGGTGACCAAGTCTGGAAATGGGGTAACAAACTGGCTGTTGTACTGTAGGTCTGGGACCTGGAGTCAAGATCCTGTTTCTTAAAAAGTTTTCAGCAGGTTTTTAAGCCTGCTCTGATATTAGTACGTATTGCTTTGTAATTTGTAATGTTCTGGTAACCCCTTCAAATTTGAAAATGCTGCTTGTCCTGGTCTTGTAGTTTGGCGGTTCTGTGAATGGCACGCTGTCATAAAGCCATACTCACTTTTCTTCTCAGCAAATAATTTGGTATCAATTAGTCCAAGTATGAGGCCGGGATTTGAAGGCAGAATTCTGTTCCTAATGATTCATTTATTTTTTTTATATACTTTTTAAAATGGGATCGTGGCTATTTTGTGAAACTGTGTGCAAATGCTATTATTTATTCTAATTATTTATTTAGAGTCAAAAGTGATTATTTGAAATCGGTTTGTTCATAAGCTTCCCTATAGCTTTCCCTACATGTTAGTGATATTAGTCTCATACTCCTGACATTCATGTGGATGTTACTTTGACATGCACCACCTACCTAAACATTGTTGCAGACCAAGTACACCCCTTCATAGTGATCGTATACCCTAATGGCAGTGGCCTCTTTCAGCAGTGTAATGAACCCTGCCACACTGCAAAAATTGTTTAGGGATGGTTTGAGGAACATGACGGAGTTCATGGTGTTGACTTGTCCTCCAAGTTCCCCAGATCTCAATGTGCTGGACAAACAATTCTGATCCATGGAGCCCTCACTCCACAACTTACAGGACTTAAAGTATCTGCTGCTCTCTTGGTGCCAGATACCACAACACACCTTCAGAGGAGTCTTGTGAAGTCCATGCCTCGACGGGTCAGAGCTCCTTTGGTGGCACAAGGAGAATGACACAATATTAGGCAGGTGGTTTTAATGTTATGGCTGATTTAGTTTAGCTCCTGTGCACTAAAGAAGTAAACTTTAGACATGCAAAATGTGGCTCATGACTATGTTGTGGTAAAGGTGGTGGTGGTAGTAGAAGTAATAATAATAATAATATTATTATTATTATTATTATTATTAATAATAATAATAAAGGTTTAGCCAAAGATACCCTTTTCACTAAAGTATACAAGTACACTCAAGTCATTACATCAAGTCAAAGGAACTAAAATACATACATGAACATTGCTCCATATCAGCTTTTCTTTAATAGGTCTATGCCTACACATAGAGGCCTTAGTTCAGGGTACTGTAGATACTAAATTACCATCAAATTATAAAGATGAAACATTAAAGTATAATTAAAAATACTTATAACTGGTCATTAAACTCTCAAAAATTGTGTGTTCCTAGTAGTACTGGTATCTACTGAATCAGAAGTGGTTATGCAAAATTAGCCTTCTTTCTTCAATGTTCCTAATTAGTAAAAAAAAAATGCTGGACGCTTGTATTCTGGCTAAAAATTAGAAAAAAGTTTTTAAAATCATCAGTGCCATGATTCTACTGGTAGAAAATTATATAATTTCATGGCTGCACTTTCATAGTAGCAGGAATCATGATCGTTGATCATATTCTCACCTAAAATGTGAAGTATGTTAATTAGAATATGTGCTAATTGGGTATCTTTATAAAGCTGCTGTTCTCTGAGACTCACAAATGCTAGAGAGCAATAAAAATACAGAATCTGTGTACAGAAAAAAAAAGAAACATAAGTAAGTAGAACCAGCTATTATTTATTAAAGTCAGGTTGACTTTCGTAGAACCAAATGCATTGTGGTCTTGCTTACACAAATAAAACAAATTACAAAATGATTTAAGAAAGGTTGTGTTTCATTCTGATACTTTTTGTATTTTTATGCAGCAAGCACAATAATGAACACATTTGTCAAATAATGTAATTCAATTAAAATGTATCCTCAGTCATCGCTGAAATAGAATTTACAGATTTTTAATGTACGTCAAAGCAGTATATTTCATAGTCTCTTGTTATGTAGCATGTGAAGACTAGCCAGACACAGTTGACTGATTAAAAGCAGAATTAAATTTTAATCCCTAGATGTAAAATGTGACTCCTCCTTTGGTAACTGCTCTATTCGACCAACAATGTGAAATTCATACTGAAACAAACTGGTTTAAGGACAAATGCATAGTTTTGTTTTCCCTATGATCCAAGCAAGAGGAACTAAACAAATGATGTTGTTATTGCCTTTATTGCCTTGCTAATGTATTGAATGTTGGCTATAATAACAGCCCATCTGTAAGAGAGATGAATGGGCCTATGTTAAACCAACGTGGAGTGCTGAAACATCTAAATACAGCAGTGAGAAAATCTAAAATGTACGGTGGATGTCCACAGTATCAGAAGTCCTCTTCACCACCGTCCACAAGAGGAATTTCTAGATAAAAAATTAGTCAGACAACATATTAACACAGTTATCAGTACACAATTAAATTTCATCAGGCTCCAATACAATACATTATGAATCTGGGATGACAGATGGCAAAAATGCCTACCTACCATCAGCAATATCTATGCTGGGACTCGTGGAAGCAGTTTCCTCCATGGAATTGATCACATTGGTCTTCTCAGATACATTACTCAACCCAACATCATGTGAAGATGATGGATGCATAGCTTGTAGACAGTCTGATGGCTCTGAGATGCTGTCACATGACTCAACATCTCCAGTGTCCAATGGAGCATCATTCTGACTTTCTGTGGGCCCTGGATATGAAGGAGGGTCCTGCTCTTCTGAGGTCTGTGTGGGTCCTGGACCATCAGACGGAAGCACATGTGGGGGCTGGTAGCATGAGCCACTGACTGCCTCCTCGTAGGAAGGTAGAGGTATGGCAACTCCATCCACTATTATGACGTTTGGACCCCTGGCGTCCTCTCGTTCTTCACTTGGAAAAGATTTTATAAATTATTTTTAATTATAACGCGGCGCTGTTAAGTATTCAAATCGGATTGGTCAGAAAGTGTGGATTAATTTTCTACAACAGCAGCTCTTGAAATAAATCTGGCTTTAATTAAAGTCTATATTAATGCACTTGTTCTAATGTTATCCTATACTTTATATTATTATACAATTTCTGTCACAGGAGAGTCTCGAGAATAGAAGACTTTGTGCTTTCTGGTTTCTCTGTAACATGGCAAGTCTTATTAACATCAAGAAAGAGAAAAGACTCGTGAGGGAACAACTGTTATAACGTACGTGCCAACAGGATCTAACTTGTCATACAGACATTCGAGAACATTAATTGCAACTATAAATTTTCTTGTACATTACAATGTGCTGTTCATTAATTCATATTAAAAATGCTAATGTTATGACATCGCTGTGCTATAAGAGAAATAAACCACGTTCGGATATGCTGATATTGGGGCTCCTTTGGGCTGTATCACACCACGCCATCATTTTTCTATAACAGCATGCTCAATTGTTTGTTCCTTACATAATGAATTTATGTTAATTTAAAAAAATTATTATAATATATTTGAATCATTTGATCACACATAAACCAGATGTAGCTGATGTACCTTGAATTATGATTGCTTTTACATTTGCAATGGGACATCTTTGCTATGATGACTAGAAACAGGGCTAACAGCACACTTGAGGTAGTGAATGCCACTGGTTTCCATGCATGCAGTAATGATTCCTGAAAGCCAGGCCATGTGGTCTCTGTGGAAATAAAGACTAATGAGTTGCAGTCTTTACACAGAATTCATACTCACTTACATGCCTGTATGTCCCACTTTCTGTAAAATGTAGTTTTTCTCCTGATCCAAAGCACCATATCATATCCATTAGACCAGGAGATTCTTCCTGCTGAGAAAGATCTCCTCCAGACTGAATGGAGAACCCCTTACATCAATTATGTTACAGTTAAAGATATTAAGTTAACTTATCTGATATATTGTTTTATTACTTTAAGCACAAGGGGTATGTTTTGTCTTTTAGAAGCGTCATTAAATGAATATACTGATAATTCAGGGTATTTCTCCCCCAGCATTTCGGAAGACCTACCATCTAGAACACAGTAGATGTTCATCTGAGGAAACCACTGCCCATATTGACAGGTGATGTATTTGTAGTCATTCACTAGAGAATAGCCAGGATCACAGTAGAACTCCACCACAGTCCCATGGATATAGCGGTTACATGGCTGTGGATGGCATATGTAATCTCCATGTTCTACCATTGGTGGTAAGGGACATGCTGTAAAGCGATTACAGTTGGAGAAAATAAGTAATGACATGTATAATAATAATAATAATAAATGGCAAGATCCTTTCTATCGGACTGGGTCTTAATTATAATGGAAATTAAGGCCATACAGTACATATAAATAAACAGTAAAGAAAAAAGATTAAAGTAATAAAATAGTAAATTAATATATTATAACAACTTGGGAAGCCAGCCAAGATGGATGTGTTTAATATTCCATTTTTTTCTTTTTCTAATTGTGCAAGCAGTATCTGATATGTTACTAACTAAAAATATAGCAGCATGGTGGCTTTTGTGAGTCACCTTCAACATCAAGGCACCGGGGTGGCACATCCGACCATATGAGGCTATACATGCATTCCACTAATTCTGCACCCTCCAGCTTATAACCTGGAAAACATTGGTAGTGTACTACTGCTCCGACAGGCATGGAGAACTCTGTCTCAGAGATGTTCATGTAACTGTGAGGGGGAAGCAAAGGGCGCAGGCAGCCTGGAACAAGAACAAAGACCAAGACAGGTTTGAAGAAGAGATGAATTTTCACATTTCCCCTACGGGGGGATCAATAAAGGTACATACTATCTTATAAGTCAAAATAATACTAATCTAAAGTCTCCATTTAAACATCTAGTTTAGGAAAATCATATTTTTTCATATCGTTTAATACTATGGAGAATGAAAATCCGAATGCTTTCGGTTCAAATATGTTTATATGGACACAAATGACCCAACTCTGTCAAATAGGACTACCAATTTGGTAAGACAGTTACAGTCAGATTACAGAATACCTTGACAGATGGGCTGATTGTCCCACGTTCCATCCTCTTGGCAAACTGATTCCATGCTGTCTGTGTCAGGATAGCGGATTTGAAATCCCTCATGACATCTGATAATAAGGTTATCCCCTGGCCTGTAGGTCTTATTAGCAACATCAGCATCCTCAATATATGGAGGAAGACATTCTATGAAGAAAACATGCAAGTGCTGCTTATTAAACACATCTTTACAATGTTAAGTCAGTAGGAATTTGCACAAGCAAACTTTTGTTCTGAGGAGTGAACGGTTAGTATCCGAGTCAGTTTATGTAGCTTTTCTTAAGACTTTATCATATATCCAATATCATTTGTGACATCTGCTATGAAATCAAGTAGGCATTCCATTACAAATGTCATAATTATCATCCATAAACAAACAAAAAATAAATGGTGGCTAAAAAGGTTAATGAATTGCCTTTTAATGAATTACCAATAGACAAACACTTCAAATAGCCTTCATTTCAAGCCTGTAGTTTATATACACAGTGTAAGTTAAAAATAACTGTCCTGCAGTTGTTAATCTTTCATATGTTATAACTAGAACAATATAGCTTTTATGAGGCTAAAGAAAATTTAGGATCAAAATACATTTCCTCAGGTTATTAATGGCTCTTGACCCTTATGTACATTTTAGTCAATGAATCTGGACATTAGGACTGAAAACATCCTGTAACTTGACAGCAAATGTAACACAAAATTATATATAACAAAAACTATTAAGTTAACCCTTATAGTGTTACTTTTTAAGCTTGAATCAACATTGTACATGTTAGTTTCCAACACGAGTTGCAGCCTATCAGGGAACTAATCAATAAAGGCATATCATTATGTACACTCACTGGTCACTTTAATAGAAACACTTGCTCACTTCATGAGATATATATATATATATATTCTAATTTTCACATTACTCTGCGTAAACTCTAGAGACAGATGTGTGTAAAAATCCCAGGAGATCAGCAGTTTCTGACACACTCAAACCAGCCCATCTGGTACCAACATCAATGCCATGATCAATATCACAGAGATCACACTTCTTCTTCAACCTGATGTGTGATGTGAACAAACAGTCGAATGTCTTTCAAAAATGTTCATACTTAGTTTATATATTATAGATATATTTTCAAATAGCCTTTAACTAAAGAAGAACATATTGAAATCATTCTCATGGCTGGATTGTGAAGTTGATGGACTAACAGGAAACATGGCAAGCACATCACACATGACGCTGTTGCCAAATGTATTCAAAAAGTATGGACATATTACGGACCAACTGAGAAGCGGGCGTCCACTGACAAAGACGCAACACACATGGTGCTGGCATAGCCTACGTAGTCCCCTATGTATGGAGACTTTTGTGACACCCTGTATACTATCACTACTATTGTTTAACCCTATATACTTAATCAACTTTTACTCACCATCTGGAAGGCACACTGGTTTAAGGCTTGGTCTCCATCCCATTGATCCGTTATGAAATAAAACACAGGTGATCTTAGATGCTCCTTTTAGTCTGTATCCCTCTAAACAAGAGAATCTGGCCACAGCGTTCTCAAAGAACAAACCAGAACTTGGTGTTCTTCTTCCGTGCTCAGGAACACCCGGGTCTCTACAAAACGGCTCTGCTAACACATTACACACAACAGTGACCAGGACATCCGATTGAATGTATATTGTATTGTAACTGCATCATTGTAGCAGAGGTGAACTTGAAACACTGCATGCCTAATGAGCAGTATATGCAGTATGCAGAAAAACAAGCAGGAAGCATAATCACTTAGTAGACTCTAATCATTTATTTGAATGTAAAGAAATCTCTGTATTGTTTATACATTGTATCATCACCACTGTAGCACTACTGCTTGTGCTGAGTGCATTAGGTTGAGTGTAGAAAGCCTTTGTACCTATGGCAGCCTCTGGGAAGGCGGTGACCAGCTGAACAGGAAAGATGCTGAATATCACAAGAAACTGGCCGCAGATTGCAATACGGACAAACGGAGACGTCTTTCTGCCTACCTTCATGATGATTCATCTTTCAAGTCCGATTAATCGGATATTAGTGCTCTGAAACGGATGACGATAAGAACAATGAGTGGGGAAAACCTTAATGTCGGAAATCCGCTGTGAGTCGGCTAATGACTCCGTGATAGCATTGGCTTTCCACAGTGCAGAAAGACAGCACGTAAAGCGCCATAATACGCCTTCAATGGAAACGGTCTCCTGTAGCAGTGCCTCATAATCTCCTGAAAAGGCATTTTCACATTATTGTAGCTCAGGTCTTTATGGCGCGCCTTGTGCTGTCATTCTTCTCATGAGCCGAAGCATGGTCTGTGATGCAAAACGCATCAGCTTGCTGCAGGCTCGAGCTCAGAGCGAAGACAATTCCACATAGAGTCTTCTTAATGACATCAAAACAAACAGTGCACTTACCCAACACTGGCGTGCTTCACTTTCACGGACGTTGATTCAAATTCGATTAAATATTCACCTTTTATAATTCTGTGTCCTTGCCCGCTTTTTAACATGTCTTTAAAATAAAAAAAATAAAATAAAATAAAAAAAGAGAGGCTTTTTGTTGGTACAGGTGACACGTCCTCGTGACGAGTTACTGTATTGTAGCCTACAGGTCAAAGTACATACCATTCAACCATGGCATCTAAAATCCCATCAGAAAATATTGACCACTTGTTAATGTACAACTAGAATAATCATGTAGGGTGAATTCGGGTATATTTGGACGTCAGGTAAATTGGGACAGATTAATTTTGCAGCATTGATTTTCTGGCCTGATAAAGTCAAAGTTAAAACTTATTTTAACAAAGCCTTTGCAGTGAAAGTGCTTGATGGAAATAACATGATTGATGTGACATCATATAAGGAAGTGTAGTCAGTGTAGAACAGGAAGCTGACCTCAAAAATCTTTTGGAGAAGGAAAAATGACACGTGCTTTGTCTAGTTTTTTAGTAAGGTTACAAAATGGTCATGACTAATAAATTCCACGTATTTGTGATGCAAACAGTGTCTAAGACACTGTACTTGGACCCCTCCTGATTTCCTCAAATTTTTGCACATTCGTCACACTAAATGGTTTCAGATCCTCATGAAAACTAAAGGAAATGCTTATGCAACACCTTTATCACTCATGTGAAAAAGTAATCGCCTTCCCTATGTGAATACCTGGTTGTGCCACCTTTAATAGGAACAACTGCTTTAAAGCAGCAACATATAACGGCTTTTGAGCACGACCTACCTATTTAAGGTCCTGCCACTGTTTCTCAGTGGGGTTCAGGACTTTGACTAGACAACTCCTAAACTTTAGTTTTGTGTTTTTTGAGCCATTCAGAGGTGGATTGCTCTTGTGCGTCAGATTGTTGTCTTATTGCATAACCCAATCGGACTAATGACATTGTCCTACAGGATTTTCTGGTAGAGAGTAGAATTCACGCGTCCAACAATTATGGCAAGTTTCCGAGGCTCTGAAACAGCAAAGCATCCCCACACCTTCACACTACCACCACCATTTTTGACTGCTGATATGATGTTCTTATTGAGAAATGTTGTGTTAGGTCAGATGTAACAGGACCCACATCTTTCAAAAAGTTCCACTTTTCACTCATTCCACAGAATTTTATACCAAAAGACTTGGGGGCCACAAACATGTTTTTGGCAAATGTCAGACAAGCCTGTATGTTCCTCTTGGTTAGCAGACGTTTTTGCCTTGCAGCTATCCCATGGATACCATTATTGAAAAGTCTCTTTCTAATGTTGGAATCATGAACACTGACCTTATCTGGAGCTATTGAGGCCTGCAGTTCCTTAAATGTTTATCAGGGGTTCTTCTGTGACTTCTTGGATTTGTTGCTGAGGTGCACTTGGAGGAATTTTGGTAGGCCAGCCACTTCTGAGAAGACTTGCTGCTGTTCCAAGTAAAAATGGCAGTCAATCTAGTTTGCTGGAGTCTAATTGAACAATTATTAAATTTGGTTCACTGGTTTTAAGCGGGCAACCACTTTTTCACATAGGGCCATTTGGTGTTGGATAACTTTTTTCCTTCAATAAATGAAATGATAGTTTGGAAACTATGTTTTGTGTTTATTTAGGCTATCTATGTCTTACAGTACTTTAAATTTAGTATATAATTATAATGTATTAATATAATTATATTAATTATAATTATAATGTATTAATTTGCAAGACGTTTAAAATTCCAAAACCATGTTTAACATAGTAGAGAAGGTATCGTAAAAAGGTCCCTGGCTGTAAAAGTTTTGAGAAACAATGCAACTATTTACATTAAACTTAAATAGCCTGCTAGTGAGAAAATAAACATGTAGTCTTACCAAAAGCAAAAGGTAGACTGATAGGTGTATAATTACAGCATCTGTGCTTACCAAACTGACTAGATTTTGCAATATGTCTTACTTATTTATTACCATCTTGTCACTCGTCTTCCAGACAGATGTAGTCTATTTAATAATAATGAATAAATAGTTACTGAACTTGTTCACAAGTGACTCATTACAACTTTTTATCTTCATTTTATATCTATATCTATATCTATATCTATATATATATATATATATATATAAAATGTGTCTGTGTGTGTGTAAATTTAGCTTTTTTGATTTAATATTACTGTGTATAGAAAGTGAAATAAAAAATAGCATTTAATTAATCTGTCTTCTCTTGTAAAATAACTATGGTGAAATATTTATATATGTACGTAGAAATCATTTTGGTTTGTTTAACCATTAATTAGCTTTCTAATTATATAGTAAATGTCATAATCGGCTGACAAATTTCATTGTCACCTGGGCCAGCTAGCTAGCCGCTACCTGAAAACCTAAATGGAATACAGTTTTGGAAGATGCGCAGCATTTGCAGTGGCATGAAATCAGTGACTAATTGACTCAAATTGATGCGTGTGCCCATTTTGTGTTTTAAAATTGCAGTACCTAAGGCAATGTGACAGTTCAGTTACGTATTAAGTCTTTCACAATCAGCAGATATCCTCAAGATTTCACAAGATACACATCATTACTTTATAAAGGGAGTCTTATACTAACTTAAATAATTCACTCTTTCCATTTTATTTATAGGTTTCTTGAATTTCCTCCATGGGGGATCAGTGAAGGTACAGCTTATCTTATCTTATCTTAGGTTAACTAACATTAATATAGATATGATCATCTAATAATGCATGCATTGTATTAATGTGGCCCATGTAGTTTCAGTTATTCCATTCTTTCTTAAAACCCTAACGCAAATCTGGTTTTTATATAACGTCACCGCCACATTATGACTAATAAATCCTTGACTAATAAATACAGACAAGATTATGGTGAATAAGAGTGATTAAATTTTTTTTTAAATGTAGAATTTTGTATTTTGTAAAAAAAAAAAAAAAAAAAAAAGCTTTTGCTCTCATTGAAACTCATTCAGTGTTTGTGTTTATTTAAAAAAAGTTTTACTCCTATAACCATAAAAGTACATTGTTTTGCATAAAAATAGCATCCTGGATTTTTTGTTAGTTAAGAACACATAATATAAAAACAATTCCGAAAAAGTTGGGACAGTATGGAAAATGCTAATAAAAACAAAGTAATTCATAAATGAACTTTGACTTGTATTTAAACAAAAAACATATAAAGACAAGGTATTTTATGTTTTATCTAATCAACTGCATAGGTTTTGAAGATAAACATCCATACATACATCCATCTTCTATACCGCTTATCCTTTTCAGGGTCACGGGGAACCTGGAGCCTATCCCAGGAAACATCAGGCACAAGGCAGGGTACACCCTGGACAGGGGGCCAATCCATCACAGGGTACAATCACATACACATTCACACACCTATTCATATACTACGGACACTTTGGACATGCCAATAAGCCTACCATGCATGTCTTTGGACTGGGGGAGGAAACCGGAGTACCCGGAGGAAACCCCCGCAGCACGGGGAGAACATGCAAACTCCGCACACACAGGGCCTTGAAGATAAACATTTATTTTGAAATTGAAGCATGCAAGGGGCAATTTAGGACTAATAGTGATGTGACGAGTTGAAATAAGAAGGCGATGTGAAACAGGTGAGGCAATCATAGTATATAAGGAACCTCCAAAAAAGGCCTAGGCCTTCAAGAGCAAGGATGGGTCATGGCTTACAAATCTGCTAAGAAATGTGTCAGCTAATAATCTAACACTTTGAGAACAACATTCCCCAAAGACAAATTGGTAGGATTTTGTACATTTCACCTTCTACAGTGCACAATATATTAAAAGATTCAAGGAATCCATTCAAATCTTGTTGTGTAAAAGGCAAGACTGAAACCACTTCTGAATGAACGAGATCTCCAATCTCTCAGACTTCACTGTTTTAACAACTGTCATGAGTTTGTAATGGATATCCTGAATTGTGCTCAGGAATACTTTGGTAAACCTTTTTCAGTTAACAACATTCGCCGCTGCATCCACAGATGCAAGTTAACGCTTTATTATGCAAAGCAGAGGCCATACATGAACACTGTCTAGACTGCCGCCGACTTCTCTGGGCTCGGTCTCGTATGAGATGGACAGTAGCATAGTGGAATCATGTTTTGTGGTCCAACGAGTCAACATTTTAAAAAGTTTTTGGACAAAACAGCCATCGTGTTCTCTGGGACAAAGAGGAAAAGGACCATCCAAGCTGTTATCAGCACCAGGTCCAAAAGCCAGCATCTGTCATGGTATGGAGGTGTGTCAGTGCCCATGGCATGGGTAACTTTGCACATCTGTGAGGGCACAATTAATGCAGAAAGATATGTACACATTTTGGAGCAACATACAGTAGTGTGAAAAAGTGTTTGCCCCCTTCCTCATTTCCTGTTCCTTTGCATGTTTGTCACACTTAAGTGTTTCGGAACATCAAACCAATTTAAACAATAGTCAAGGACAACACAAGTAAACACAAAATGCAATTTGTAAATGAAGATGTTTATTATTAAAGGTGAAAAAAAATCCAAACCAT
>JAFFST010050271.1:6361-21365 GCA_022414735.1 Noturus placidus | reverse complement strand
ATCTATAATAAACACCTTCATTTACAAATTGCATTTTGTGTTTACTTGTGTTGTCCTTGACTATTGTTTAAATTGGTTTGATGTTTCGAAACACTTAAGTGTGACAAACATGCAAAGGAACAGGAAATGAGGAAGGGGGCAAACACTTTTTCACACCACTGTATGATGCCATTCAGAGCAGGACAACGTCAAACCACATTCTGCCTGGATTACAAGTGTATGGTTGCTTAAGCAGAGAGTGTGGCTGTTAGCATGACCTGCCTAGAGTCCTAGCCTCTTTCTGATTGAGAACGTGAGATGGTTTATGAAGCACAAAATAAGGCAATAAAGGCCCTGCACAGTTGAAGAAATGATGAAGAAATGCATAATGGATGAATGGGGGGAAATTCCGCTTGCTAAACTTAACCAACTGGTGTCTTCAGTGTGGAAACACTTAATAAGTGTTATTAAAAGAAAAGGTGATGTTACACAGTGGGAAATAGTCAACTGATTGTGTTGCAGTACTCAGATTTGAAAATGAAGTGAAAAATGATTTTCAAAATGAATTACATTCACAAAGTCAAAAAACATACATTCACAAAACATCAAATAATTTGTTAATAATGTGTTATCAATATAGTACAGGGTGAATTGAATTTTCAAATGATTTTATTATTTGTTATTATAATATTGTTATAATATTATTATAATATTATTATTATTTATTTTTTTTGCATTTTCCATACTTCCCCAACTTTTTCGGAATTGGGGTTGTACTTATTAAATTTTAGTTTCATAAATTAAGTTGTTATCTCATGGGTCACTTTAGCTTTATTTATTTGTTATCCATGCATAATGTGTAAATAGGTTTCATTTGACCATCATTCTTAGCAGTAAATATTTACAGAGGTATGAGATCATCAATGTAAAAAATTAATAGCATTACTTCCAACATAACTTAAATAGGCTAAAAATATAATAATGTCACAAAAGAAGTTATTGCTTTTCATGACAAATAGCCTACAGGTTTTACAGCTGTAATTGTGCCTGTAATTGTACGCTTCTAGTGTACTTCTAATAGCGTACCTGATATAGTGACCACTGAGTGTAAAGATGTATATGAAAAATGTCATTTTATAAATAGAATTCAGCAGGCATGCTAACTGTATGCAGATGAGAGCTGATAGAACTTTCCTCTGAGTGTTTTACGTACTGTTCATGGATTTTATTGACATTGGTCAGCTGAGACAGAAAATAATATTTGAAGTGACTGTATTTAGGGAAACGTAAAGACTGTAGAGTGTACAGTAACATGTCTGCAAGTCAGATATCACTCGTCAATGGGAGATTATATATATATATATATATACTGTGTATATATATATATATATAATCGTTTGTCAATGAGAGATTATATATATATATATATATATATATATATATATATATATATATATATAATGTCACTGACCTTCAGTGAAAAAACATGAAAACATGCACTTTTCTTGAATCTAATGACAATGTTCATAACTTAGTTCTGTGAGTGGAAAGTTCAGAAATTAAAAAGATTTATGCCTATAGGTCTATTAAAAGGACCATACCACTAACCACATGGTGGAAAACAAACAAACTCTCCATTCAGAGTTTCTTTCTCTCCATCTGATAGCTCACCTCACTATGGAATAATCACATTTTTAATTAACACTAAAGTTTTCAATATGGAATCAGAGCGTAGTAAACAGTTATTCAATAATGGCTTGTTAATGACAAACCACCAGCACCACAACATCCTAGTCTCTCATTTTCACTCAATCAATCACTCACTCACTTTCAGGAACTGTTTTATCCTTGATTTTATCCAAAGTGGTAGGAACCCACTTTGCTCTCAGAACAGCCTTGACACATTGTGGCCACTGAAGTACACTGAATTCATTGTCATTTCTGTGTAACAAATGTATGACAATTTGTGCTGTGCAACATGGTGTACTGTCAAGCTGGCAGTGGCCTTGGAGGGTGATATATGTGGTTGGCAGCAATATGCGGATGGGCTGGCACATTCGTACACCACTCCAACGGTGCTGAGGGGATGGCATTGCCAGCTCTGACGCAGTCAGGTTGAGCCTATGAATAGTGCTGCTGATACCAGGCTCTGCACTTGCCACCAGCATGTTGCAGCAGAAGCTGGGATTCACTTAGTTATTTATTGAATTGCAGTAGCCTGTCAGCTGGGTCAGCCTGGTAATGTACCTTTGCAACTGCAATAATTCATGGGGTGCTTATTCCTATGGAGCTGCCCACCTGCTGTGTAATGGTTTTTGTATAAAAAAAAGTTTCTCTCTGCCCTTCTTTGTGCCACTCTGGGTGAACACTGGAGTCTGTTGTATGTGGGGCTTCCTGGAATTCAGCAGATTCTGAGGTGCCCAGTGGGATCACTGCATCCCCCAACACTGATGAACATTAACTGAATTGTTCAACCAGTATCTGCATTATTTCAAGACCCATAACCCAAGACCTTATGACAAGACTCATGGCTATTTGGATAACTGCATAAATAAACAGATAAACAGGTGTTCATGTTACACTGGCCAGTGGTGGTAATTAACGTATTTATGAATATTTAACAAATATTTAAGCATATAGGTGTATTTTGTATGTGTGTGTGTGTGTGTGTGTGTGTGTGTGTGTGTGTGTGTGTCTCTGTGTGTGTGTGTGTGTGTATGTGAGTTTCTTTCTCAAGTATTTATTTTTATACTGCTGTACAATAGTGCTTACTTTGTGAATAAGTACATGCATATGTGCATAAAAATAACCATGTTTATGACATTAAAAGCAGAGAATAATAAAAAAAATAAATAAATTGCAACATTCAAAGAGTATTTCATCTACTCTCATTCCAGCTCAAAGAGATGAAAAACACATCATGACTTGAGCAAGGCAATGTGACAGTTTAGTTACCAAATGAAGTATTTTGCGATCAGTAGAAATCCACATTACCTTATAACGTAAGTCTTATACTAACTAGCACTCTTCCGATTTAACTAGGCTATGATCAGCCCATGTGACCCATGTGGTTTCAGTTATTCCACTTATGCTTAAATACCTGACGCAAAGCTGGTTTTTATACAAAGCCACCACCACAGTGGCTCCTTGAATATGGTGAAGAAGAGTGATGAATTTTCAAAATGAATTTGGCTCTCACAGAGAAATTCATTTAGTGTTTGTGTTTAGTGTTTATTGTTTTACTATAAAAATGGCATCCTGGGATTTTTAGGTTTACAGCTTATAAGAAATCTTATTGATCATATATAAAATGATAAAGCATCATGGAAAGATCCTAATGCATTTTCTGTTAGTTAAGCTATTTTTCATAGTTACACATAATATCAGACACTTCAAAATGAGTTATTTATATGTATAAAGGTTTAATTTGACCATTTTTAGCAATAAATGTTTACATTGATATGAACTCATAAATAAAACTTAAATTGACAAAAAATAAAACAAAGTCACCAAAGATGTTATTACTGGTCATGATAAGAAGAAGTTTTACAGCTGTAATTGTGCCTCTTGAACCGTGATATTGTCTGGAATATCGTTATTTTGTAGAAGTACAACAGATTTGCTTTTTCGCAAATAATACAGAAGTCCTATCAGAACACATATAGCCAGCATGATAAGCAGTGTAAAACCAATATACTCTGCTGGAGTCGCAAAAGCCGCATGACTCAACGTGTAATTTACAGAAGGTGTAAGAAGCGCAGCAGTTAACGGAGTAGGATTTATAAGAGGAACACAATTAGTGTTGTTTACCAGCATGAACTCTTCATGGCAAGAGCACTTGTAACTTCCAATAGTGTTCCTGCATTTTTGTTCACAGTTGTTGTGATTTGACTTGCATTCGTCTAAATCTGTGCAGTTTGCCTCATCTTTGATGAAGCCATCAGGACATTCACACATGGAGCAAGGTCGTCTGCATGTGGTAGAGTCGCAGTAGTACTCACAACGTTCAGGATTTTTCCTGCTTGGCCTGAATTCTTTAGGACAGATACACATGTGGCCTCTGGGAACCACTTCACACTTGCGTTCGCATGGAGCAAGTCTACAGTCTTTCAAATTCAGAATTTGCACTTCAGATGCTCTCTCCTCCCAGCAGTTTTCCCATTGAATGCCGTCACACAAAAAGCCGTTGACCTGTTCCTCGCACGAGCGCTCTGTTAACGTCTTGTTATTAGAAACCGACATGCACCGTGAGGAACACGGTGAGGAATCTTCCCCTCCTCTGTTCAGAGTTACGGAATCACCTCGAGAATTTCTGCTGCTGCTTAAACAATCACCTTCTGTACCAATCCAGAAGTGTCCTGTTTTGTTGAAAAGAAAACTGTCGATAGTTTTACTCAGTGGTGTTAGTAATTTACCTCCCTTTGCTATGCAGATCTTCTGGGCAGTTTTGAAGTTGGTTTGCATGTTATGAATACTTGTGCAAGTTCTTAAATCTTCTTTGCATGCACAGCGTAGTGTATGTCCCACATGGAAGGAGATTAAAATAATAAAGAAGATGACCTGTGTGTAGGAATCCATTTTCCAGCAAAATGTTTATCATATACCGACTGGTTTCATGTGTGAGCCAAAATGCTGGGATGCACAACTTCAAGCACTCTAGTGCCTTTTCCAAAAAGGAAGGAAACCCCTCCTACATGTATTTGTGTCATTTCTTAGTCAGCCTTTCCTCAGTGGAATACAATCACTGCTCACTAGCCACTGCAAACAGGCATACAGACGCTGGATTAATTCTACAATCCCAAATATAATATGAAGTGCTAATACAAACAAAGAGGGGTGATTTATAAATGTACTTTGACCTGTATTCAAATAAAATAATAAAAAAAAAAACATATATTGACATGGTATTTAATGTTTTATTTAATCAACTGCATAATTTTTGAAGAATTGATGCATGCAACACATTCCAAAAAAGTTAGAACAGGGGCAATTTAGGACTAATAGTGATGTGTCAAGTTGAAAATTAGAAGGTGATGTGAAACAATTGCGGCAATCATTTAATCATAGTATATAAGAAGCCTCCAAAAAAGCCTAGTCCTTCAAGAGCAAGTTGGATCTTACAAATCTTACAAGAGCAAGGCTTACAAATCTGCTAAGAAGTGCGTCAGCTAATAATCCAACACTTTGAAAACAACATTCCCCAAAGACAAATTGGTAGGATTTTGAGCACTTCACCTACAATATCATTTAAAGATTCAATGAATCCGGTCTAATCTCCATGCGTAAAGGGCAAGGCCGAAAGTCACTTCTGAATGTGCATCACTGTTTTAAAAAACATTATGTGTATGTAAAGGATGTCCTGACATGGGCTCAGGAATACTTTGGTAAACCTTTTTCAGTCAACACCATTCGCCGCTGCATCCACGAATGAAAGTTAAGTCTTTTGTGTGCAAACCAGAAGCCATACCTCAACACTGTCCAGATGTGCTTTCCACTTCTCTGGGCTCGACCTCATCTGAGATGGACAATAATACAGTGGAATCATGTTTTGTGGTCTGACTAGTCAATATTTCAAAAGGTTTTTGGACAAAACAAGCACATGGTTGTGTAAGCAGAGAGTGCGGGTGCTAGCATGGCCTGCTGCAGTCCTGACCTGTCTCCGATCAAGAATGTGCGGCGCATTATGAAGTGCAAAATAAGGCAATAAAGACCTTGTACATTCACACAGCTGAAGAAATGCATAACGAATGAATGGAGGAAAATTCCACTTGCTAAACTTAACTAACTGGTGTCTTAAGTGCCCAAATGCTTAGTAAATGTTATTAAAAGAAAAGGTGATGTTACACAGTGGTAAACAGTCAACTGTCTGAAATTTTTTGGATTGTATTACAGTCATCAGATTTGAAAGGAGTGTATATTTTCAAAAATAAATTAAATTCACAAAGTAAAACATCAAATAATATGCTTTTAATATAGTGCAGGGGAATATAATTTTCAAATGATTCTTTTTGTTTGTTTTTTTGCATTTTCCATACTGTCCCAACTTTTTTTTCGGAATTGGGGTTGTATTTGAATTCTATGTTTAAAATAAAAAAAAATTAATATAAAACTCTACATTCAGTGACCACTATATGAGGTACAAAACAAGGGGTTGTAATTCCAGGGGTGAGGATGAATATCCTAGACTCACCAGAAAAGCTTACATTGGACTTCCAACCACTTCACTTCCTCAGGGGCTGTAGGACCCCTGCCTGGGAGCCAAGGGAGAAAAGATGGCTGTGCTCCATGGGTTGGAGAGATAACATACACATTCTCTAAAGTGTGTGTTATACTGCCCTGCAAGGCTCCATGAGCAACTGCTTAAAAAGATACATAGGTTGGCTTCCTCTAAGGAAGCATGTATTTGCCCCACCCTCCCCAGTTTTGTATCCGTTGTGTAATGGGGGAGTTATCGAGTGGGTCGAAATTGGCCAGACCAAATTTGCGAGAACATGGGGAAAATGTCAAAAAAAAAACGAACAAACAGGAAAACAAAGTCATGCACATGCAAATACTTTTCAGTTTAATTTTAAACACATGCACAGGATATTTAGACAGCATTTGCATCCTATGTAGGAAAAAAGCTACTCATGAAAGAGGAAACAATGCAAGGTTCTTCTGATCATCTAATTGAATATTTCAATATTAGTGCTACAGCTGTGCAGATTACGAGACAGTAAGACAGTAAGGATACAGAGAATGTGGACTTCATAAAATGTACACATTATTGTTTGGCATAAAAATGGCATCCTGGATCCTCCTGCACACGCTCTGTTTTCATACCCAATAATTTTGATAGTTAAGTACACATAATATAAGGTGCTTTAAACATAGTTCAATCATTGGTCACTTTGGCATCATTTCTCAATATTGTATCTTTTACTGTTACTCAAATACGATGTCTAGGTACTTTGGTATACAACATTGTCCATCATTAGTCATTTCATTATGTCAAATATTACAACACATATTTTTGTCATCACTGCAGAACTATTCAGACTAAAGAAATCTGCAATTTATGTGTAAATAAGTTTAATGTGACCATCATTTTTTAGCAATACATGATGAAATTAATTGCTAAGAAATTAGTAACATTATTTCAATATGCAACTTAAATTGACAAAAAATAAAATAATGTCATCCACACTGTTATTACTGATCATGATAAGAAGAAGTTTTACAGCTGTAATTGTGCCTCTTGAACCGTGATATTGTCTGGAATATCGGTATTTTTTAGAAGTACATCAGATTTGCTTTTTCGCAAATAATACAGAAGTCCAATCAGAACACATATAGCCAGCATGATAAGCAGTGTAAAACCAATATACTCCACAGGAGTCGCAAAAGCCGCATGACTCAACGTGTAATTTACAGAAGGTGTAAGAAGCGCAGCAGTTAACGGAGTAGGATTTATAAGAGGAACACAATTAGTGTTGTTTACCAGCATGAACTCTTCATGGCAAGAGCACTTGTAACTTCCAATAGTGTTCCTGCATTTTTGTTCACAGTTGTTGTGATTTGACTTGCATTCGTCTAAATCTGTGCAGTTTGCCTCATCTTTCATGAAGCCATCAGGACATTCACACATGGAGCAAGGTCGTCTGCATGTGGTAGAGTCGCAGTAGTACTCACAACGTTCAGGATTTTTCCTGCTTGGCCTGTATAGATCAGGATTATAACAGGTACACGTGTGGCCTCCGGGAACCACTTCGCACTTGTGTTCGCATGGAGCAAGTCCACAGTCTTTCTTATTCAGAATTTGCACTTCAGATGCTCTCTCCTCCCAGCAGTTTTCCCACTGAATGCCGTCACACAAAAAGCCGTTGACCTGTTCCTCGCACGAGCGCTCTGTTAACGTCTTGTTATTAGAAACCGACATGCACCGTGAGGAACACGGTGAGGAATCTTCCCCTCCTCTGTTCAGAGTCACGGAATCACCTCGAGAATTTCTGCTGCTGCTTAAACAATCACCTTCTGTACCAATCCAGAAGTGTCCTGTTTTGTTGAAAAGAAAACTGTCGATAGTTTTACTCAGTGGTGTTAGTAATTTACCTCCCTTTGCTATGCAGATCTTCTGGGCAGTTTTGAAGTTGGTTTGCATGTTATGAATACTTGTGCAAGTTCTTAAATCTTCTTTGCATGCACAGCGTAGTGTATGTCCCACATGGAAGGAGATTAAAATAATAAACAAGATGACCCTTCTGTAGGAATCCATTTTCCAGCAGATTCTTTACTGTATAGAGACTGATCTCATTTGTGAGCCAAAATGCTGGGCACCTTTAGGCACCTTAATAAATGTTGAAAGTAGAAGGAAGCTCCACCTAGATTTGTCATTTCTGGCTCAGCCTTTCTTCATTCGAATACAGTCATAAGACCAACACCCACTGTTCAATAACTGTCTTGTTTTATTGAAAACAGTAGGAAATCAAATCTAAGACATTTTGCAAACAAAGGCAAAGTGTGTGTCTTTGATGTACAGAACTATTTATATTGTAAGATATTTTGCAAAGATTGTGAGAGGGAAAGGGGAATAAATTATGTCCATCCATAAGAAATGTGTGTGCACCATGTTGAGACTGTTTTCCATGAAAAGCCAGAGAAATATAAGTATCCATTTTCCAAAGTGCCCAAGTTATTTTGTATTGTTTCAGGACGTTTGTGTTTAAATTTTGCTAAAGCCTTGCAACCCTGGTTAATGATATTAGGTGTTTTGTGTGCCTCACTGCTGAAGGGAAACACACCTGCTGTTTCAAACACAGTTGAAAACAAAAGTATGTCAAATTTAGGGCGGCTGTGGCTCAGTCGGTAGAGCGGGTTGTCCACTAATCCACTAACTGTGGGGTTGGCGGTTCGAATCCCGGCCCGGGTGATCCCATGACGAAGTGTCCTTGGGCAAGACACTGAACCCTAAGTTGCCCCCAATGGCAAGCTAGCACCTTGCATGGCAGCTCTGCTACCATTGGTGTGTGAGTGTGCTCTCATTAGTAAGTCATTGTAAATGTAAAAATGTAAAAATGATATTTCTGTAAAGCTGCTTTGAGACAATGTACCATTGTAAAAAGCGCTATACAAATTGATAAATTATTAAATTATATTAATTATAAATTCACTCAAAGCTGCTATTATACTGTGCGGTGGATGACTGTATGTGGTCAACACTCGACTGCATATAACCAAGCTACTCTAAAAATGACTCTAAAATTTTATAGCCTATAACATAAGTCAACAGTGATAGCCTTTTGACTTAATTTTGTTTGACTTTATTTTGCCCCACCAAAACCTCGGGTAATGAGTTGCTCCTGCTACAGAAGAGTTTAAAAAGCTCACATCAGTCATAAGTGTAAATCTACTCAACACATCATCATTAAAATCAACTATCCCAGATAACTAAACAATTTTAAAAATAACATTTTTGAGTTTAGAGTACTTACATGGATTTTTGCTGTTCCAAATATGATCACAATTTTAAATGTTCAAATATTCATATATGTTTTTCCATATTAAATTACAGTATCAGGGGAATATATCATGTGAAAAGAAACCCACATCACTCATATAAATATTTATAAAGTTTATATAAATTAAACATAAAAGTGAATTCCTACCAATTAGACAAGGTTAGAAAAAAATCTCACAGGCCATTTATGATTGAGGCTCAGATTTGTTTTATTGTCATAATCTAAATATTAGTCACATTGCTTTGAGTCAGTACAGATTTTTGATTCCTGAACATATCACACACTCCGCCTAAGCCAGTTACAATGTATTCAAACATAGATTAAAAACATGTTCTATCTTATTATCAGTGCTAGTTTAATTACAACTGCACTTAGATTTACGTTGACATTATTTATGCTTGTTTTCAAGTTATGGAGCTTCCTTTAAGAAAAACACTGGTGTGATTGGTATAATTTTAAACCCATTCAGTTACTGTGATCAGCTAATTAAGCTTATAACTATAATAATAATAATTAAATAACAGCTACACCACTCACACCCATGAAAAGATTAAATCAAGAATACTGCTTGTTGCGCTGTGGGAATCCAGTTATTTGTAAAACCCTATAATTAAGTGTTTATTAAAACAAGTTCAAGGCAGAACCTTTAAATAAGCTCAAACCCATTTGAAAGGTTTATAAAAGTGTATAACTCAGTAACATTGATTGCAGTTGACAGTAGGCTACTTTATAGTAATTTACACGTTCAGCACAATTAATATGATGAATGTGGGCCCCTGGCTATGTGTGAAGGACCACTGAGAGTCCCTAGACCACATTTTGAAAACCATATATAGTATAGTGCTATTTCTTTTACAAGCATAATTGTGGATAATACACATAGACTATATTAAGAGTCTGTGTTGTGTTTGGGACCTCTGGATAAAATGCAGATAAAAGGTTATTAAAAGATTACTGTTATTATCAAAGGTGATTTGATCTGTGGATCAATTCAGTGAGGAAATAAGAAAGTCTTGTATCAAATGTAAAAGGTTATTAAAAGATTACTGTAATTATCAAAGGTGATTTGGACTGTGGATTAGTCTTATTGATTACAAAAATGATTTGATCTGTGATTTGTAGTCTTATTGATTACAAAAATAAAAACAAATCAATAATAAAAAGCAAAGCATTCAATGTACAAGAAATTGTGTGTAATATCAAAAATCCAAACAATAGTAAAGTTCTTTTTTTCTGGTCTGATGTCGTCCATTAGAAGAAGTGTGGCGCAGTCAGTATATCCTGTTCCTCTGCGTTTCTAACTGACTTGTGTATCCAGAAGACACCCAGCAGTAGCTGTCTGTCGTGGCGTTTTTCTTCTTGGCGTCTTTGCGTGAGCGATTCCAGCGGTGCACAACAATAACCGCAGTGAGTGTAATCAGCAGGAGAAGGGGGATTACCGAGCTCAACGCATACACCAAGACCCAAGAACCGACCATTGAGCCCTCTTTGCGCACGCTTTGGTGCGTTTCCGTAGTTGTCTCTGTGTTTAAACGTGGCGTGACTGTTCTCACTGCTGTTTGATCCAACCCTTTAACTAATAATATTTCGGAATCATGTGAAGTTCTTGCGCCCTTTTGGTCTGGAACACAGCTGATGCCGTTCTCAGCTAACCGGAAGTCTGGGCCACAAGAACACGTGTAGCTGCCCTCCGTATTGCTGCAGATCCGTTCACAGGGCCGATCCACACATTCGTTGATATCTACACATTGCTCGCCATGCTTTCGAAAGCCAGATAAGCAGTAACAAGAGAACGAACCGTCGGAATTGAGACACTTGGCGTGACGCGCGCACACCGAGTCTGCGCATTCGTCTATGTCCTTGCACATACCATCAACATACTTAAAGCCTTTCTTGCATTCACACTCATATCCCCCTTGTTTATTGTGACATATATGACCCTTGCAGATGTCCTGGGTACATTCGTTTACATCTTTGCAGCTGACCTTGTCTTCGGAAAGCTCAAAGCCTTTTCGACACGTGCATGCAAAGCCGGTCGGTTTTGACGCGCAGTCGTGTTGGCATGGTGAACTGCTGCATGCGTCATTACGCAGACATGTGACTTTATTATCCGCAAGGGAGTAGTCCTTCTTACATTCACAACGCACTCCGGTATCAACATCACCGACGCACAGCTGATCACATCCTCCGTTTCTGGTTTTGCAACTCCGCTGAGCCGAGGCGCAAAATGGTCCGGGCTTATCCCAAACGAAATGCGCGCGTCTGTCCGAGTCAGAGTCAGAATGAGGTTTACACATCACACTAGTGTTCATAGAACTATCATATGTGCAGCTAATCTCAGCTAATGTTGCATGAGGTAACATAGCCAAACCACCATGTTGTTTAAGTGACTCGTTTAAAAATGGAACCGTGTAATGAATCTCTCCGGGTCCGGCAAGGAACAAGGGTTTGCACATGCCCCTAAAATAATACACACACATGTAAAGCGCGCGCTCTTTACATGACACATCTCTCCATTTAAGTTCCTCGGTTGAAGCAGAGAGGGAAACGCAGCGCTCCTCCGTGCACGTGCTTCCCGGTTCCTTTCCCCAGTTGGAGTAGGAAGAAACCGGGGGAACCGTAGGGAAACCGGAAATCCATGTGAAGCCACGGAGCCCCTTGTCACCGAGCACACAGCTCCCTTTAGAAAGCTTCAGTCCTATCCAGACCTTTTCCTTCACCGAAAGCTTCCCGGCTAACTCCAGAAGTGACTTCACAGCTTGTAATTCATGCTCGTCTCTTACTGTCATCAAGTAGCCGCCGTTTACGAGGCAGTTTTCTCTGGCGCTCTCAAACGTTACCTTTTCTGTGTGGAGAGTGAAGCACGCTTTGTCTGCGCACTTGCTGGTGGCGCATGTCGCTCTATCAGCAGCCCACAGAGCGCAGATCACCGCGATCAGAGCGCAGAGCATCTTCCAACCGATTTAACGCATATAGATCCAGTTCATGTCCCAGACTAGATGCTGTTCGTAGGCCTCTAATGTGCTTTAACAGCTCAGCCCTGAACTGCCTTATTCAGACAACCTCATCCTGTTTTGAGAATAATCCTAAAAGGAAGTAATATTTAGCAGCGCGCTTCTTTTGTCTTTTCTCAAGGCAAGTTCCTGCCTGGAAGTATAAAACAATCACCCCTAAGACCGTGCTTTGTTATGACTCCTTAGCCAGATTGCCCCTCTGCTGAAAACAAGCTAGACCCCAAAATAGTGGCAGTTGATTGTTAAAACAAAGTTTGTGTGGAACTAAAATGCTGGTCAATTTTGGCATTCTAAAGGTACATTGCATTTGCAGACTTATTACTGAACTGAATTCAGGCCAGACTGTAAAATGTGCTTATAGTTTACCAATAAAATCATTGTAGCTTCAACATCATGTCCTAATAAATAGTTTAGTTTTCTTTTCAGATTGAATGCCACTTGAAAGAATGGCTTAAAGAATACATTCTTTAGCATTGATTGTCCAATTATATTACTAAGCACAGCTGTGGAAATACTCAGAGATAACAACAGCCACACCGATATACAGTAACAACACAATTGCGAGTGTGAGATTATTTTTCATACCTCAGAAAAAAATATATAGAGTAACTGACATTTCGGACCCAATACGGCCATATCATTAGTTTAATTAGTTTTGCTCTGCTTGTGGAAATAGATCCTGATGAAGGCACACAAACACAGACAAGCTCAGTGATACAAACAGTAAAACGGCCCAATGAGGTTGCACTAAATATAAGCACCCTTGGAACGCCACTTGCCAATCAAATTAGTGGACTGAAACTAACTGCTGTATAATATACAATATACCACACACTAACTCTAGATACAGCATCACTATGTCTCAAAGAACAGATTCACAATCTCTTTTACATGTGCTGGTGTAGTTCACAGTTAGGTGGTCTGTTTAACATTGCTCTATGTTACTCAGAAGTCTTTCCATTTGCTTTTTGTATTTTTTTACTTTTTATTTTTTTAGAACTAACAAACTAAAAGCACAAATTGTTGGACATGTCACATTTATGATAGCTTTATTGTGCACAGAAATGTTTTCTGGATTATACTGCCTATTTCGTGCACATAAATCTGACCAGGGTCCACATCCTGTCTTTGTGAAAGGAGATAGGTCTAACCTTGTATTTCAATAACAGGATATGGCCTGTGCATTAAAGGCATTGACTTCATTATAGGTCAAATTCCTCACATTTTGACCATAAAACGGTGCTTCCATATTTCTTAGTATATCAATTTAAAATGAGTAGAAACCCTATTATTATATGAATATATTGTATGGAGTGGTGTTTTATGTGAATAATTTGTCTCAGTATGAATATTCAAGTAGCACATCCACTCTTTGAAGGATATTCATTCACTTACTAATAATAACCTTATTAGTGATTATATCCGTTATTACTCATTCACGTCTGGTAAACTTGTTTAGTGAGAATATTATTTGCTGTGGTTTTATTAAACGATCATCAACAGCAAACTTACTGTAAACAAGGTCATCAACCCTTCCTGAATACGTTCACCTTTCCTTGGGGAGCCACACTTTTTCCGTTTGCTCCACATGATATGGCATGAGATTAAACACTTTTTTTAATATCAAGCTACACATATGTTGATATTAACTTGATAGCTAAAATACTAAAACCTGTTTTTACAGTGTATAAAGATTATAAAGAGTGGTTGTCTTGTAAGACATAGCTGTGTGTGAGATTTGCAAAACCATGACTTAGAAAGAAGCCAAATCATGATACAGAAGCATGGTTAAAACAGGCAATGGGTCAGATGATCTACAAACAAGCATAAACTGGGCTAGGCTAGAATTCAGAACGATAAACGAGAAACAAAGTCAATAAATATAACCAACATACCATAACCATAACAAGAGCGCGTGTCCAACGTGAACAAAGTTAAGGTCATTGAAGACTGAAAAGCATATGTTCACTAAAGGCTCGCACACCTGGCTCGTGCACGAGCATGCACTTCGGTTTTCGAGCACGCTGCAATACTGCAGCACTGACTCAAGGGAAAATCATGACAACACCAATCTGTGGTTGAATATTTTCCTATAGCAGCACTCTCCATATTTATTCATAAGTAATATTTTGCACAATTTCTAACATATAAATAATGTTATTCAATTTTCAAAATCTGAAAATATGGGGAAATTGTGCTGCATTGATGTAACTGTACTGCATTGTACATTAACATATTGGAGATGCTCTTTAACCATTCCTTGGCACTGAATTGAATGCCCCCCCCCCCCAATCCAGCATACAATTATGATTGTATTTCCTGTTTGAAAAGGAACAGTCTTTTACCACGATTAATTAACAGGTAAGAGAGTGGGGCTTTACAGCCATCTAGTGGAAATGGACAAAAAAAACAGGAGATGGGACACATCCATCAATCCATTTTCTGTCTAACTGTCGCGGGGTGTATGGGACTTGAAAAATTATTCGAATGCTTGAAAAATTATTCGAATATATA
>JAFFST010050269.1:53581-73581 GCA_022414735.1 Noturus placidus | reverse complement strand
AAATGGTTTTGCACTTATATAGCGCATTTTAACCATAGCAGTTCTACAAATATTTTAGACTGTTTCTCATTCACACACACTCACACACCAATGACAGCAAGGTGCTAGCTTGGCATCGGGAGGAACTTGGGGCTCAGAGTCTTGCCCAAGGACACTTCAGCATGTGAATGCATGTGGGTCGGAGATCGATCCACCAACCCTGCAATTAGTGGACAACCCGTTCTACCACTTGAGCTACAGTCCTGTATGTGTGTGTACAGTTATTGGAACTAGCCCTGATGTTCTGCACAATTTGGTGTTTCCTCTTTCCCTTTCCACAGGTCATTTGCCCACTTCAACATAACTTGCAATTTTCTACCATGTAAAATACCACAATTGTGTTTGTTTGTCCACACTTTTACATTTTAGGAGCTTTTAGGTTGCCAAAGCTACCCCAAAGGCAGTGACTCTTGTGCATCAGTCTGTGTTTGGAAGCAGATGAATTGGTTGTGCTTAACAACAATAGGAATGGGGAAATACTGTGTGTGTCCTTGAGATCTGTGGTTACAAACCAAAGGTGACCATCACACCCATATGTCTTTCTTCCCCAAACTGTTGCCACAAAGTTGGAAGCACACAATTATTATACTGTATAGAATGTCATTGTGTGCTGAAGCATTACAATTTCCCTTTAGTGGATCTATGGAGCCCAAATCTGTTTCAGCATGACATGACCTTTAAGTTTGGAGTGAAAGAACTTGAGTGTCCTTCACAGAGCCCTGACCTCAGACCTACTGGACATCATTGGGATGAACTGAAACACAGACTGCACCCCAGCCCTCCTCACCCAACATACTGATGCGCTTGTGGCTTAATCAAGTGGAAAGCCTTTGCAGAATATTACATACATAGAGGATATTACATACTGCATATATATACAGCAAGGGAGGAGGGGGTGGGATGTTCAACAAGGACATATGGATGTCATGGTCAGGTGTATGTGTACACAGAATGGCAGACATTTCAGTTTCTCATATCAAAAATGGAGAGGATTCTGTCTTTTTTTGGAATCAGAAAGTATCTTGAAAAAATCTGTGAGGCTTTTTGGTCCATGTAGACTCCATCTAGTAGTGACTACACTGCCACAGTCAGTAGAGCCATTTGGCTTGAGTGTTGTCAAGCTGCGTCTGTGAGGCGATTGAGTGTGTTTGTGAATCTGTAAATGATACCCAGTGAGCAGTGTGCTCACTAGCCACTGGTCTGTTGTTATCAAGCTCCATTGCTCTAATTATAGAGGCGAGAATCATCCCACTATCCGCCCTGTGATTTCAAAACCAACACCAAGAACCTCTAGCAGTTTTGGCCAATTTGCCTAAGAGACGTACCTGCTGCAACTTGCGTGGCTTTTTCCATCGCTTTTGCACAGCACAGACAGAGTTCCAAGGGGTAGTCTGTTTCTGATGATATCATGCTGCCAAGGCCTGTGCACCAGATACCTGTCCAGGTACCAATGGCAGTCAATGCAGTATGTTTTTACCAGACTCTGACAGAGATTGTGGCATATGAGCCAACCAAACTTGTCTCCTAATCTGCTTTAACAGCACTATTGATTTTGACATGATTCCTATAGCTTGAGGTGTTCTCTGTAAGATCTCTGAGCCCATCACTACTTGTTTTGCTGCAGGCATTATTTCCTTAAGGGCCACTAGCAAGTGTGGCATACTCAGCAGTGTATAATCTGCTTTGAATTCTGGCACATCTGTCAAAAAATCAGTACCTTGTGGAATTGCTCAGACTATTGCATGGGTTATGGGTTACAAAAAGGATTATGCATTTTTCCAGCCATATTGGTTGGGGAATCCAATTTTAATTTTGCCAAGGCGGCCTTAACATTAGTCTATAGGGCATTTAGTGCCACTGCTGTGCTGTGCCCATGCTTTTCACTCCAATTTTCAGTCTTCAATGTCGAGCTACCTTTTCCTTCCTAGTGGGCTCTGCAGCCATATCTGCAGTTTGCTTCAAAGCACTGCCAAAGGAAGGTGATGAATAAGACAGCAGCATTTTCATAGCCTGCCACAAAAGGCATTATGCTGTAGTTAGGTCAGAGCTCTGTAAGTGTGTCACAGATGTTCAGGTCCCAAACAATTAGGCCACATCCTTTGTCCAGCATGGCAGAACGAACAACTTCCGTCCTGCCCTGAAATACACAAAAGGCTGTGTATTCACACAAGCTTCAATAATTCATGCAAACTATCATTTCATGGACTTTTAAAGATTTTAGTTACTCTAGATCTCCATCACACACAATGAATGGGTCACGTGTTATTCAGCAACACAGCTGTGGAGAAATTAGTAGTAAGTCAAATATTAGAAGTACCATCAACTACAGAGTGCAGATTTTAACACTAACAATATTAGCACAAGTCACATGACTGTAGTGCTATACTGCATCTTTAATACCCTTCCTCCTCATGAACACGAGAGAGTAGAAAGAATATAAAACTCAGTCTGTGTCTCAGTCAGTAGAGCGGGGTGTCCACTAATCCACTAATCGTAGGGTTGGTGGTTGGAATCCCGGCCCGGGTGATCCCATGCCGAAGTGTCCTTGGGCAAGACACTGAACCCTAAGTTGCCCCCGATGGCAAGCTAGCACCTTGCATGCAGCTCTGCTACCATTGGTGTGTGAGTGTGTCTCATTTGTAAGTCGCTTTGGATAAAAGCATCTGCTAAATGAATAAATGTAATGTAAATGTAGAAAGAATATAAAACTCATCTGCAGCATGTTAATTACCCGCCAGTGATTGTACGCAAAAAAATTACAATAATTTAATGCTGAAATAACCTTTACATCAAGCGATTTAAGGGTCACGCCCACCATGAGGTGAAAAGAAAAAGAAGACCTGTTTTCTTACTGATAGTCGTTCAAAAATGCTATTTTCTTCCCTGTTTAACCTTCTTGGTGTTTTTCTGAGTTATCACTACAAAATTTCATTTGCAAGCGCGCTGTAAAGTAATCTAAATAATATTCGCTTGGCTGCTTTCCACAGTTGTGGCTTCCCTATAAATTAGACTTCAGATCATCATTCACGGTAGCAGGATTCTACATTGATAACGACCCTAATCTTTAAAGATTGTGCTGAGTTTATGAAAACAGGAAGTAGAACTTCCTGGGACCCAAAGGTCAATCGTTTTGTATTTGTATCATCGCAGGTGTTCTTGACTGGATTTATTATGCAGGGTATTGATCTTTGTTTTTGTGCATGAATACATACTGGTCTTAAAGGTATTTTTATTCTATTCTAGTTTTGTGGTTTATCTACAGAGATTCACAGCGCTTCACTTTCCCCACACTGTGTCACGCTACAGTCTGATTCCAAAATGGATTCAATTCATGATTTTCCTCAGAATTCTACAAACAATATCCCATAATGACCACATGAAAGAAGTTTGTTTGAAATCTTTGCAAATTTATTAAAACTAAAAAACAAAAAAAGCACATGTACATAAGTATTCACACCCTTTGCCATGTCACACAAAATTGAGCTCAGGTGTGTCCTGTTTCCTCTGATCATCCTTGAGATGTTTCTACAGCTTGATTGGAGTGCACCTGTGGTGAATTCAGATGATTGGACATGATTTGGAAAGACACACATCTGTCTATATAAGGTCCCACAGTTAACAATGCATGTCAGAGCACAAACCAAGACATGAAGTCCAAGAACTGTCTGTAGACCTCCGAGACAGGATGGTATCGAGGCACAGATCTGATGAAGGGTACAGAAACATTTCTGGTCCCAATGAGCACAGTGGCCTCCATCGTCCATGAATGGAAGAAGTCTGGAACTACCAGGACTGCCAAACTGAGCGATCGGGGGAGAAGGGCCTTAATCAGGGAGGTGACCAAAAACCCGATGGTCACTCTGACAGAGCTCCAATGTGTCTCTGTGGAGAGAGGAGAACCTTCCAGAAAAAAATCCATCTCTGCAGAACTCCACCAATCAGGCCTGAATGGTTGAGTAGCCAGATGGAAGCCACTCCTCAGTAAAACAACATTTCATCTCATCCTGAAAGCTGCTGTCTCTTTCCTGCCATGGCCTTTCAGCCAGAGTTCATCGCAGCTGGCAGAGTTTGCCAGGGCGTCATGGAGGGCTGCCAGATTTTGCACTTAATTCCGTTATATGACTGCTACCATGCTCAGCAGGATAAGGAAAAACTCCTCTAATTGCTGCTACCTTTTGCAAAAGCAGAACGATTAAGTAAGTAGGTCAACCGCTGCAGTGATTTGTCTTTTCATCAAGAAGTGTTTCATCGCTCAGTCTACATAAACTCCTAAAAACCTGCACCATCCATTTTCTCCATATCCATCTAATTGACGCTCTCCTTCTCCACTCTCACTCTACATACCTGGAGAGACAGACACCCGTCTGTTCTCTGTCCAGTATCCTCAACGCAATGTACTTGTAAAGTAAATATAGTTTCAGTCTAAGCACTCCTAGTTATCTTCTGACTTGCTATTTACTGTCGAAGTGCATATATAACCTGTTCACATAGTTGCAATTTCACTTTCGAGACATTTTATCTTCATCAAGTCGGAAACTCTGTGCACATTTAGCTGCCTAGACCGCAGTGATGGTAGAGGGCTTGTTTTTTTTCACTGCTCTGTTAATCAAATTGCCAGCATGCTGTCTAACTTCTGCATGCAACCGTGATTTAAAACGATTAGGGCTAAATCTTTATCAGTGTAGTCGGCTAATGATGTCACTCTAGGAGTAAAGCTCTGCCTACGATGGTTGGCAAATGAGGAAAAATTACAGCCTCCATCACTCACTCACCCAAACTTATCAGAGGAACTGACATGGGGCTTACTGGCTCAGCACTGGTTTTCATAAATAAGAGAGGAGATTAAAGGTCAGACCCTAATTTAATCTAGCCTAGATTGTAAAAGATCTAGAGACATGTAATTATGTCAGCTTTTGGTCAGACAGCAACTCATGCTGGGAAGCCACAGGGAAAAAGTGCAGAGTAGTAGCTGTGTCTGAAATTTTCTGAATTAAAGCATGAATGGGGCTGAATGCAAAATCGTTGCAATGCCTTTGGTGAGAAGAACAAACCAGCAACGCAACCAGATATCAGATATGAATTTGACAATGCAGAGACAATGAATGACAACGTACAAAACAGTGTTTCCTCTGTCACTGGGATGCTTTTTTTTTTGGCTGTTATCTTGCTTACACATTATAAATGTTTTCCATGCCTATTGGTGCATAAATATTTGGTACATCTGTGGTCCATGCACTCTGGGTGGAAGGGTCAAAGTCTTGCAGCGTGAGCAGCAGTTTAAAAGATAAATATTCAGGTTTATTGTAATATTCTCTCAAAGAAAATAGTTCTGAAAGAAGCCACAACTGGATAGAGAGTTAGCGTGTTGCAAGAATTGGAACTCAGGCCTGAACAACTCTCAGTTAACTAAGGCATGAACACACTTCAAACTAAGGTAGGAAACACTCAACTACCTATGAAATGACATGAACACAACTTGATTGGCGTTGCTTTGCTGCAACTCTTTAGCTTTGTCTCTCCTAGTCCAGTTCCGACTCGTGTTTGTCGATTCAGTTTAGTGTGATGCAGGTTAATGCTGCGCGACGTGCGCAGCAACATGAGGCCTTTAATAAGCAGTCATCGTTCTCGTAATTGCCGACAGCTGGCAACATTTGACACAGTTGTAGTGTCCATACGCATCTCCAGCTTGTGTATGTGCGTGCGCTTTCAAGCTGTTCTTGCATGTTATTACCACAGCACCCTCTGCTGGCGAGATCGTGACAGAACTCCCCCACAAAGGCACTACTCCCAGAGCATAAAAACCCCCCTCCAAGGGTGGTCCTGGGCCCCTGTGTAATCGGTCTCTTGAGGCCTCGGAAAACAGGGCGGCCTCCGCTGAGCAGCAGACAGGCAGAGCACCTCCCCCAGCGGGAATGAAGCTCGGGGCGGCACCCCCAGTGGGACTAGAAGGCTGGGCAGCATCCCCAGCAGGACTGGAAGGCTGTTTGACTTCCTCTGCGAAGCAGGAAACAGAGCGACGTCCTCCTTGGCGCAAGTAAACAGAATACTATACTCTGGGGTAGGCGAATGGAATACCGTCCTCTGCGGAGTAGTCAAACAGAACGGTGTACTCAGTGGTGCAGGAAGGCAGGGGGATGTCCTCTGCGGGGCTGAACAGCAGGACAGCTTTCTCGGCTGGGCAGGGCAGCGGGACAGCCTCCTCGGCTGGGCAGGACAGTGGGACGGCCTCCTTGGCTGAGCATGGCAGCAGGACGGCCTCCTAAGCTGGGCTGGACAGCGGGCCAGCTTCCTCAGCAGATGAGACCTCCCCGTAGGTCTCTGGCTGGAGCTCCACAGCTGAGACCTCCCCATAGGTCTCAAGGTGGAGCTCTGAGGCCGCCAAGTTGACTTCAGCCGGGATCTCCCTCCCGCAGCTCTCAGACCTGCATCTAGACATCCTCTCCACCACGTCGACCGGAACCTAAAGCAAAGCTGCTACTTCTATCTGGTCCATCCAAGCATAATAGAGGTGGAAAGGCCAGTCCTCCTTGTCCATTACTTCGATTCCCCTCTCCAGTACCTCCAGGTGGCTTGATTGCCCCGGCTGTGAGAACTACTTCAGAAAAAGTTCTGAGAACTGGGTGATGTCATAGAGGGCACTGGACCCTGAACGGGCTAGCTGCTCTGCCCAATCCCGGGCCGGGAAATAAAACCGGGAGACTAGGAAGCCCAGCCACTCTTTCTTGGTAGGCTTGGGGACCCCCAGGCTTGCAAAGTACACCTGACTGTGGAACAGCAACAGCAGTGAGTGGGATCCCCACCCATACATTTCCAGCAGTAGTTCAGCGGTCGTCCTCTATGGAAACTGCATGGACTTATACTGCAGCCAGTAGTCCGAGTGCCTCCCGACCAGGTGCTCTCCTGCTACTTCCCTGCTTAGATGCGGCATTCTGTTACGGAACGAGACTTGGACAGGAAGTAAGCGCAGGAGTGAAGTCTTTATTTGATACTTAAGGCAGAGCACATGAAACGGAAACACTGTGTTAACTCAGGCCTGAACAACTCTCAGTTAACTAAGGCATGAACACACTTCAAAGTAAGGTAGGAAATACTCAACTACCTATGGCATAACATGAACACTCAACTATGGCATGACATGAACACTCAACTATTGTCTGACATGAACACATGACTTGCTTGGCTTGGCGTTGCTTTGCTGCAACTCTTTAGCTTTGTCTCTCTTAGTCCAGTTCCGATTCCGGTGGGTCAATTCAGTTTAGTGTGATTCAGTTCAATGCCGCGGAACGTACGCAGCAACACAAGGCGTTTGAATAACCAGTCAACGTTCTCTTAATTGATGACAGCTGCCAACACTTGACACAGTCGTAGCGTCAATATGCAACTCTGGCTTGTGCACGTGCATGCTCTCAATCTGCTGGTGTACATTGTTGCCACAGCGCCCTTTGCTTGGGAGATCATGACAGGTGACTGTAAATATTGACAATTAACGTGATTTTCAATGGTGGTTGAATAATTTTGATTGCAACTGTGCATACATATTTTGTAATAAAATTGTCTGTATAAAAAGTTTTGTTGTGGAATTTATGGAGTTTCTGGTTCAAATGCTAAGACATCCACTTCCTCTAGACAAGGACAAGGTGTCACGGTTCCCCCTGGTGGCTGGACGCAGGCACTGCACCGTTGCTGGCCACGGCACACCCTGGTGGCTGTACGCAGGCACTGCACCGTTGCTGGTCGTGGCGCCCCCTGGTGGCTGTGTGCAGGCATTGCATCGGTACAGGCCATGGGGCCCCCTGGTGTATGGGTGCAGGCGCATGGTGTATGGGTGTTTCCTGACTTTGTATTTAAGTAGATTAGTCATAGTGTCTTTGTTTTATTGTTTTGTTCTACAATCCAATAAATGTTTAAACTCAAGTCTGCACCTGCTTCCGTCTCATCTACCCAAATGTGACACAAGGGTCATGTGATAAGATCAAATGGTTCCGAAGTGTTTTTATTTGGAGAACTTTGAGAGGATCCTCCACCACTTGAGAACCAAATGAAGTAAATAGGCCCTACGCGGAGGATTTCAAAGGGAGGGATGCTCACCACCGCCTTTTTAGGGTCAACACTATTACTTTAAAACAGCCTTCTATTATTATGATTATATTAACGGACCGAGCGATGAACACATCTCTTCACAAAGACATTGTTGTACATTTGGCTGCAGAGTCAAGTTCAAATCATTACAATGATTGTGAAATAGTACAACTCCAGTGCCTCCATAGTAAGCCGGTGAGAAAATTATTACTTAAAATATGATCACTTAAGATTGAGCAGCACTCTGTCTGATTTATTATAGATGAATTGGCACCGTATTGCAAAGACATAAAGATTTTATTACAAGAAAGCTGAAGATATTTATCAGAGAGGCATGATTAATGGCTATTTTCTTTCTGTGGCTTATCTTTGTATTGGGAATTGTTACATTTCTCAGCATTGTCTGAACTTTTCCGCAATTTTTCCGTAAATCACCTCTTGTTTTATGACTTTGTCTTTTAAATATTTTTGTCATGTTGAGGAACTACTTGATTGACATTTGCTAGATGAGCATTAAACCTCTGACTTGACCAGCTGGGGTATATTTTAAAGTCAGCTTGGATGATTGAAATATATTCTTTCTATTACTACATCTCAAAGCGGTTTTGTATTTCCCCAATTGTAGACATAGACAGAACTATTAAATGCTACAGTCAGGTCCATAAGTATTTGCACAGTGTCACTTTTTCGTAAAATTTATCTGAAATGAAGCAATCATGATGTGATTGAAATTAAATTCAAAGGGTTTAACAAAAACATTGCAATAACTTATGTTTAATACTTTGCAGTCAGTGACTGTCTGAAATCTGGAACCCATAGACATCACCAAATGATGGGCGGCTGTGGCTCAGTGGGTAGAGCGGGTTGTCCACTAATCCACTAATCGTAGGGTTGGTGGTTGGAATCCCGGCCCGGGTGATCCCATGCCGAAGTGTCCTTGGGCAAGACACTGAACCCTAAGTTGCCCCCGATGGCAAGCTAGCACCTTGCATGCAGCTCTGCTACCATTGGTGTGTGAGTGTGTCTCATTTGTAAGTCGCTTTGGATAAAAGTGTCTGCTAAATGAATAAATGTAAATGCTGACATTCCTCCTTCATGCTCAATTGGTTTGAGGTTTATTTCTTTGACATGAGAAGCTCTTGGGTTGTGTTTGTGGTATGTTTTGTGTTTTCATTATACAACTGTACTGTGAAGCAGTCCTGTCACTTTTGCAGCACTTAACTGAATGTGAGCACAAAGTAGAGCTCTATACACTACCGAATTCATCCTGCTACTTCTGTTCTATCAGCAGTCTTATCATCAATAAACACCAGTGAACCATTGGCAGCCATACATGCCCACTTCCTCCACATGTTTGACAGATGCTGGGGTTGAAGGATATTTTGCTTCTCCAACCTGCATTGACCCTGCTAGCTCACAAATTCAAACTATAAAATCAATTAAGCTATCGGACATAATCTTTAGAAAAATAAAAGAGCCGATCTCATGAAGACTGGATTCAGATGAGGACGGTTTATTAGCAGTCAGAAAATAACCTGAACTGGTACCAGGAATGCACGCCACATCGCCACATGAAGATGCAGCTTGCAGCAAAAGCTTCAGTGGCACACAGTATCTTGTACATTTAATCACAATCTTCCACACGTATCCCAGTTATGTAATTTCCCATTATCTCCAAGAGACCTTAGGTTTACTATCTTTTCGAGCAGTTAGCTCCTTATCTACTTTTGAGCTCTTTCTACAGCGATTGAGCAACAGACTTTTCTCTTGTCAGGGACAACTGAACATTCTAATGCTTATCTGCACGGTGCAGTTGTTCTTCTTTTATAGTTGTCCATCTCCTCTATCTCTACTCCTTGTCTGAGCCTTGGTACGGTCAGACTTGTGCTTGTAAATTATTCTATATTTTATGCGTTCTTCTGACTTAAACATATGGCCAAACATCAACCCTGAGCCTTCCGAGGTGAACCCTGGACCTCCCAAGACGGTTGATACACACAAATCCATTCTCACACTTTTCCTACCTTTCTCCAGATGTTCCTCTCTTTTGCACCTAAGTGCATTGCAACCTTCACAATGGCCTTTATGTTAAACCATCCATCTTCTACCGCTTACTCATTTATCAGGGTCACGGGGATCCTGGATCCTATCCCAGGAGGCACCGAGCACAAGGCGGGGTTACACCCTGGACAGGGTGCCAGTCCATCACAGGGCCTTTATGTTAATAATAATCAGAATAATGTGCCCAATACACATACTATGAAACTTGTAATAAATGGAACTCTGGAATAAATGGCTGTAATTCCTAAATGGTTAATGTGATACTTTTGTTAAACCCCTTGTATTAAAGCTGAAAGTCTACACTTCAGTCACATCTTGATTGCTTCACTTCAGATCCATTGTCATGGCAGAGGCAAAATTATTAAAATGGTCGCTGCCCAAATACGTGTGGACCGGACTGTACATGCAGCCTTGTAGGGCGTAGTGTAATAATAATAACTGAGTGCAAGAGAGTTTAGTATTTCTGATTAACTGATATAATGGCTGTTGATGCTCTAACCCAAACCCAAGAAATTAGCAATAATGCAAACTGTCTGAACATGTGACTACGATCAAGGCAGCAGCAGTATCCATAAATTGTCCTTCAAAGGAGTTTCACGACAAGTTTGTTTTTCTTGTCATTCCTCTATATTGCTTGTGGACATTGGAACGAATTGTAGTTTTTTCCAGGACTTAACAGTACGCAAGACTGCATAACGTCCAATTACACAGTAGTGTGAGACGAGTGCAGGCAGACGTGAGACTTTATTCTCTAGTCAGATACATTTGAAGAAAAGCTTCTGTTTTTCATGGATTAATCCAGCTCAATCATTCTTATCCCAACATGTTCCGAAAAAAGAGCATTTTAAATGTCTGCATTTGCTTCACTTCATTCCTCTCACTCTCTCTCACTCACACTCTCTCTCTCTCTCTCTCTCTCTCGCTCTCTCGCTTACTCTCCCTCTCTCTCTCTCTCGCTCTCTCTCTCTCTCTCTCTCTCACTCTCACTCTCTCACTCTCTCTTACTCTCTCTCTCACTCTCTCTCTCTCTCTCTCTCTCTCACTCTCTCATTCTCTCTCTCTCACTCACTCACACTCTCTCTCTCACATTCTCTATTTCTCTCTCTCACTCTCTCTCATTCTCTCTCTCTCTCTCTCTTGTGGGTGTAGGATGGGGAGGTGGGGTGTGTATCCCTCTCGTGTCCTGTCCTGCTGTGTGATCACTCAACCGTGTTGGAGGGGGAGTGTTGTCCTCGCTGCATTTCTGACCCCTGCACCAACAACGATGAGACTTCTGACTCCAGGCAGAGGTGTCACGACCCCGACGGCATCACGCACCTCAGCGGCGCCACGTGGAGTGACCCCAATGAACCATGCACCACCTGCACATGCAAGGTAGACACACACTTTACCACTGCTTTGCCGCTCCACACTGTTTATTACTCTCAGCAATCACTAGTGGAGCGATTAACACCATAACACTTAAAAGGCTGTAATGTTATGTGATTTCTCACGTAGCCTTTGATGTAACAGATGATATTGAGTATAGCAACAGTAATGAGCTGGTAAGTAAACCTGATTAATGTTGTGTGAGCGCAGTTGCAGGCCAGCCATTATAAACCGTCAATACAACAAGATTGAATGCATGTTTTACAACAAGCTGATGAATGATTAGCATGTTTAATTTGTGGTGTGTTCTGGGTAATAAAGAACATCACACTCTGGTCTCTTACAGAATGGGAAAATCTGCTGCTCTGTCGATTTGGACTGCATCCAGAACAAATAAACGTGTCGCCTTTTCATCGCCAGGCTTTTTTTGGTTTGTTTTGTTCTCCCTCCTTGTGGACCATACAGATTTATAATGTGATGCTGTTTTCTCCTTCTGGATCCCACCTGTGGCACTGAGATTCACATTCAACATTCTGGGTTTATGGCTTTTTCGCATCAGAATTTCCAAAATGACGAACGCGACATGCAATACTGTACACATTGCTGTATTTCCCCGGACAATACGTTGCTCTTGAGAGTAAGCCACAACACGTCTACCTTTTGTCTGCTTAAAATCGACTCTAAATAGTGTCAAATAGTTTTCATTTCCTTGTGTGTGTGTGTGTGTGTGTGTGTGTGTGGTTCACAAAGATAAATAAGAGTGGTTGACAAAGAGTTGTCGTTTTAAATATATAACGTATAGAGATATGATTTGTGTTTGTACAATGTCACATCACTGTATATAAGTTACACACTGAGGGAAAAAAAGGCTTGAAGGACACTATTTAACCGGTTATCTCAAAGCTTCGGACAGTTTATACTGGTTTCCTCTTGGATGTCACTTCAGCACCAATATTACCTCCTCTTCCTCATTCACAAAGCTCCATCCATATCTATTTCTGAAGCACACGGACTGTTGCTGAATTTACAGAAGACTCAGTGAACTATCTCAGTCTTAAGAGCCTTGTTAACCCAGGAGTCTCTCCAAATCTCAACGTCTATGTGTGTGTGTGTGTCAAGAACGAACCCCCTGGACCTGAATCAGTACATACAGGATTTTGCAGAGATTGTTTGTGATTGTTGCAGCCACATGCTTGATTTTGCTGCGGCTTTTTAAAAAATACGTGATGCAATTTGCGGATTTATTTGTTTATTTTTGCTTTTTTTGCGGAAAACTACATTAATTGGAAAAATTACAGTTGTACGAAATTTGTCTTTCTCAGTGATGTCTGTTGGTGAATTAGACCTTTTAGCTGTACTCATGTTCGAAGAGGGCTTTGGCTGAGTGCGCATTGTGATGATGTCACATGATGCGTCTTGGCCCAAATCTGTGGAAAATCTTTTTGAAAAATCCTTATATATTCTGAATATTGCAGAGTTTCATTAATTTAGCATTTATTGCTGAATCACGGAGGGTCTGCTAAACAAGCATTGAGCTGTGAAATGTTAATGAGGTTTGTAAAGTAGCTTGTAGATAATCTTGTGTGAAAAAATAAAAAAAAATTTCAAAAAAAGAATGAAAAGATTATATAAACATAATAAAATCTCCCCGTACATGTTTGTGATGTACTGGATGATTTCTGAAGAGTGCGGCACAATTTGACATTTTTTCTGCTGAGAGTTAAAACATTTAAAAAAACAAAAAAAGTGTAAATCTTTTTTGTTTTTGTCCTCGATTGTTAATGAAGTCTCTTTGAATCCTTAAAAAAGAGCCTAGTTGTTAGTTATATAGCTAGGCAATGTTTAGCTACTACTGGAGTATGCTCTTACTGTAATACTGCCTTGTTTAATATTTACATTTAGCTGCTGCATTGATATCTCATTGATGTAACACTAGCCAAAAGGCTATATTTAATACCCAATTTATGTCGAACATAACTAGATAGCTAGTTACCCACATAGCATGTGACTTTATTGGTTAAATGCAGCTGTTTTTAGCTTTAAATAAAAAATATATATATAATTTTTTTTTTTTTTCAAGTTAGCCAACCAGGATTTGTCATTAAACAAGCTAGCTAGCACTGCCACAATGAGTAGGCTAGTTAATGTTTGTAGGGAGCTAGCTAATGATGACATACAATAAAGTATAGAAGCTCGCTGATTAGTGTTATTTGTTTATACTCCAGTGACAAGCACTTGGTATGAAACTAGCCAGCTAGCTACTCTCTAGCTGGCTGTATATTAGCAGACAGCCCTTCATTTATAATGCTAGCTAGTGTATTAAGAGCAAGCTAACGCAAATCCAATTTTAAATAAACAAATAAACTCCCTAACCTCACCCCCAGTCACACACCCCGTATGAATATTTACATGCTACCGTATGTATATTTATTTTTGATTGTCTGTTCTGTATTCTATTTGTCTTCAATGACTTGTATGACTTTGTGTAGCATCCTCAGGCTTCAGAACGATGTTTTATTATATATAACTGAAATTGTTATTTTTGATTTGGTTTGTTTATATGAGCATCCTAGAGTATAAAACATTCAGATTCTGTGAAGAAAAGAAATACTGTGTGGATGTGTTCCTTCACTGTACATTATACATTGTCTTTGGGTTTTTTCTCCACTGAGGACACCAATTTGTTTCATTTTACCACCTTAACAATCAGATTCGAGAAAAGAGATTACTGCTAACAGCGACTGGCTAGCAATTACCATTTTGCACGTCAAGTTGTGCTAATTTGTAGCCACCAGTGCATAACTATTTGCATAGTTGGAGGTGAAATTTAATGTTTTTTTTTGTTTTGTTTTTTATTACTGGATTGGGTCACTCTGTAGTGATACAAATGTTTGACCTTCATAATGTTGACATTAATATAGGAAATGGTGTAGAAAATCATCAGTGGACATTTTGATAACTGCATCAGAAACTGACCTATGCCTTCTGGGTAAGTTTGGTTGCTCGAGTCTGTAGTGATGCCAACACACTTGACTTGAGATGATGGAGAAGATGGCAGTGAGGATTCAACCAAATGGAAACTAAACAATGTGAACACTATTCCGTTATTGATGTTTATTATCATAAGCACACAACATTGTGTAGCTTATTTTTTTTTTAATCCAGTGGCTGCTCTTTGCACACATTGTCGGTTTGAATAAAAGACAACAGATGATGAATTCCAGTGTGAGCAATGGTCTGCTTTTTGGTGGGTATGAACCTCGAACTATAACATACCTATAGAATACTTTATTTACAATACAATACATTCCCTAGAGTGTAAATCATAAAATGTTATTGCTCCTCCAACTTTCTTCTACTTAAGACTAAACTAGTAGTTATAAGCGATAAGCTTCCCTTACGTGTGACGTAAAATAACCAGTGGGGAAAAGAAAACTAAAGAAGCAAAATTCTAACTAATAAATAACTTTAGTTATTTCTGGCCTTTAAAATAACAATTTAGCAAAACAAATTGAATATACAAAATGTTCCTCTTATCTTAAATCAGCTGATGTGTCTGGCATGTGAAGTTTTCTTATTCCGTAGTTTGTAGAACTGGTAGCTATATGCTTCCCTTACTTGTGAGATACATTACCTTACATTTACATTTATTCATTTAGCAGACGCTTTTATCCAAAGCGACTTACAAATGAGACACACTCACACACCAATGGTAGCAGAGCTGCATGCAAGGTGCTAGCTTGCCATCGGGGGCAACTTAGGGTTCAGTGTCTTGCCCAAGGACACTTCGGCATGGGATCACCCGGGCCGGGATTCCAACCACCAACCCTACGATTAGTGGACAACCCGCTCTACCGACTGAGCCATAGCCGCACCGGGTATACCTTGTATATGTTAAGCATAAGGTGAACATAGCACATTTTCACTGGATGCTCAGCTTGGAATGTGGTGCCCAGACAGCTGGGTGGGTTGTAATACACTGTATGTTGAACTGGATGTGAGTGCTTCCATTGTGACTCAGCGGTTTAACCCAGAATTCATGACTGGTGGAGATATATATATTTTGCTTCAGCCAACATTTGGAAAATCTTCTTTCGTCCCTTTTTCTGCTGCACTAATAAGCGGATGCACAGAGGGAGCATATGGAAGTATATGCGTCGGCAAAGAGAGGGATTACTAAGGATTAGTGACGGCACACTTGTCAGTATTGCGCATTAGAAATATGACAGTATGACTGATTTTCAGCACATGCATAGGTCAAATGCATTTTGATGTCAATCAAATAATTTGGAATTCATCGTGTTGTACAGTACACTCGTAACAAATCTTCCACTGTTAGTACTGAGCAGGTATTATTATTATTATTATTATTATTATTATTATTATTATTACCGAAGGTGTGTTGGCACCCTGTTCTTGTTCCTCTTCTTCTGCTTGGTTGTCTATGGCAGCCCATAAAACCATCTGGTAAAAAATGTAGTAAAATTTGTGATACTTACTGGGGGGGTTCTAAGGTGAAATTTGGCCCAAGTGCTGCCAACACTCTAGCGCCACCATCTGAGTCAAAATTGTGACCTAATTTGCAGGTAAAATATGGTCATAACTTTTGAACTGTGCGTCCAAATATGAAAAGCTATCAGTGAATTCCCTGGGTCAAGACCAGTTCAACACAGCCTATTTCCACTTAATTGGATTTTCTGCCATCTTGGATTGTGTCAAAAACTGGTTTGTTTTTTTTTCGCCACTCCTACAAATATTGCCCAATCATCAGCAAATTTGGCAAACATCATCTTCAGAGTAAGCCTCACAAAAGGTAGCAAAAGAATTTGGAATACTCCAAATGGTTTGTCCTTAATGGGCCAACACATCTAAAAGCAAAGCGACCAAAGAAGACATGAGGCATCTTCAAACTTGGTAGGCATCATGACCTGAGGCTGTGCAAAAAATTGTGCCAGCACCACCTACTTGTCAAAAATGACATCTACCTCTCATTTTTGTTACTCCTCTTCCAAATTTTGTCCAATATTTACCAAATTTTGATGACACAATCTTGAGACCCGTATGAAAAAAGGAAATTAAAGGAATTTTGATATTCAAAACTGAATGTGCTGACAGATTCAATAAAACAGGATGTGAGGGCAGTACATCTGCATATCCTCATGAAACTATCTTCAGGATCACGCCCTGAATTTACCCAAGAATTTTCATGACTACACAACCTTGCGGTCAACAACTTTTTTTTTTTCCTTACGTCATTTGAAGAGTTTGTGCTAAATTCACATTAAAAAAAAAAGAAAGAAACTGAACTTTTTCGGGAGCCTGTATTTTAAAGCTAATTTTATAAAATCCAAATAATCTTTACAGATCTTTATTGGAAAGGGTTTAAACGATGCTTTTCATGCTTGTTCATTGAAGCATAAACAATTATTGCACATGCACCTGTGGAACAGTCATTAAGAAATGAACAGTTTACAAGCAGTAAGTTAAAATAAGTTAGGACACTAAAGAGACATTAAAGAGACCTTTCTACTGACTCTGAAAATCACTGAAAGATGCCAAGGGTTCCTGCTCACCTGCGTGAACATGCCATAGACGTGCTGAAGGGAGTCATGACGACTGCAGATGTGGCCAGACGTCTGTAATATAAGATGCCTAAGAAGACAGCTGATCGCACATGCAGTGGAAAATGACATGTAACCAACCATGTGTTCCCCCAGGCATGATGGAGAACTTGCAAATGCCTTGGTGGAAGAATGGAGGAATATCTCACAGCAAGAACTGACCAATCTGGTACAGTCCATGAGGATGAGATGCACTGTAGTACTTAAAGCAGCTGGAGGACGTCAGACACTGACTGTTGCTTCTGATATCGACATCCACTTTGTTCAGGGACTTGTTATTTCATTTCTGTTCCTCAAAGGTCTGTAAATGTTTATGTCTCAATTGTTGAATGTTTTAATGTTAAAACAAATACGTACACATTATGAAATTTGCTGGAAATAAAAGCAGTTGAATGTGAGAGGAAGTTTCCCTTTTTAGCTGAGTATGTAACTCCCTGGAGTATGCTGAAGTGACCACACACCAACAATAAATATTCAAACTCCACAGACACGTCAACTTGGAAATGTTTTCATATCTTTTTGCTGTGTGTATATACCTACATATCATACATAGGATAGGACGTGGATCCACCATGACCCAGATCAGGATAAAACAGTTACTGAAAGTAAGTGAATGGACTTCAACAGAGAGGACAAAGAGAAGTTGCTAAGGGAACTACTGTTTACACTGCTATAATGTAAGTGGAGAAAAGTATGATGTGTGTACTTAATGAATAAAAAACATTCTAAGCAAAAATTATAACTAATAGAATCCCTCATAGAATTTGTAATGGGTTAAAATGGTTATAATGGGAATTGTACTGGTTTTAGTAGAATCTGTAATGGTGCCTGTTGGTCTATATTAAAATTATTATATTCATTCTTTTTCTCTGAGCAGATAGAAAATGTTGACAGTGAGTGCAACATATATTCTGGACAACTGGACATCCTGTTGAGGCAGGGGCAAAGGTCCAGGGATTGGTGGCTCAATCCACACGTGGTGGAGTCCATATGGCAGATGTTTGACCAAGCGGGACTGCATGTGTTCACCTCCAAGGAGACAACACACTGCCCACTGTGTTTCGCCTTCACTCCTCCCATATAGTTAACGCCGGACGCCATGGTGCACATGTGGCTGAGGTCAAATCTGTATGCTTTTCCCCCAATCGCTCCCCTACCACAGGTTCTAGCAAGAGTTCGCCAAGACAGTCTACGTCTGGCCAGCTTGAATATGGTTCTCAGAGACAATATCCCTGCTAGATGGCACTCCTTGGGAGATTCCCATTTGCAGGGATCTACTGTCTCAAGCCGGAGGGCTGATTTATCCAGAACTATGGAAACTGTGGGTAACAGCTGATAGATTCTGGTCTCACAACTGGGGTTGTAGAGACATGCTGAACCCTAGAGCACCATCCACAAGGAAATTGTATGCACTCAAGTGGTGGCTTTTTGTCTTGTGGTGTGAGGAACGCCAACTAGACCCAGTGAACTGCACAATAACTATAGTCCTGGAGTTCTTACAAGGACGTTTCTCAGCTTGGTGGGCTCCTTCTACAATCAGGGGTTATGTGGCCACCAATTCGGCCAGACACGCCACTGTTGATGAAGCATCTGTGGGGCAACATCCTCTAACTTTGAGGTGGAAGTTCTGTCAGGTGCCTTATTTGAGTCCTAAGAGTCAGCCTCTGAGAAGCTTCTGACTCTAAAGGTATCTCATCTGCTGACCCTGACATCTCTCAAGGGAGTAGGATATCTACAAGCTCTTTCTCTTGCACCTTCCTGACTTGACTTCACCTGTGACAGTGACAGGTATTGTGTGTGTGTGTATGTGTGTGTGTATGTGTGTGTACGTGTGTATGTGTTTGTACGTACATGTGTGATCTTTTTCGTTGAATGGCTTATTCTGGTAAATAAGATTATTAATAATTGTAAAATGGTTTCGAGGTTTCAAATGCAGAGTATCGTCTTCATCAACAATTTGTAAACTGCTTGCAGTGGAGGCAGAAGAACCTGAGTGGCTGCTAGAGCTCCATCAGCTGCACAGAACTAAATTAGCAAATGCTAATGGTGACTCAGAGCAGTACATGGCATCTACCAGCCATGACATGGTTTCTGAGATTCAAGACTCAGAATGTTCCCTGAGGACAGGCGAGATCCCCGCTCTTCAGTCCCCTGATCTGGAGCAGCACACTGACCCAAAGGGTATGTTAGAATCCACCATGTGGACAAAAACTAACCTGAGCATTTTGCACAATGTGAACTGTGTTGTGTAAGCTGTAAGTACTCTTAAGGCCAAGACTGTACTCAATTTACTAGGTACAAATATTCAGGGTACTTTACCATACTCAAAAAAATTATACCATAATAAGGATGCTGTAATATAACAGCTATTAGTCTCATTCTTTACTGCAAGAGAGGACACTGAGCATTTCATTCCTTATTCACTTGAAATAAAATAAACTGTTGTCTGTTCAACAGCTCTGTTTGAATCGCAGTACACCTTGGTAAAGCTGCTGGGGATGGGAGGCTTTGGGGTCGTCCATATATTGCGTCATCAAATTTTCAGCCATATTTAACCTCCCCTCCCCCCATGTCATCTAACATCATCATGGCGTGACGCCATGTGTGGTCGGGAATTATCTCCTAATATTTTGTACTTTGTTACATCCATCCATCCATCCATCCATCCATCCAATACCACAGAAATACTGACGTCACTCGCACATCCTGTGGCGTAAAATACATATAATACACAGGATGTGCGTGTGACGGCACTATTTCTGTTTGTTTGTTTGTTATTTTGGCAATTTGCAAATATTTCTGTAAGTAAATAAGTAAATGATGAATGTGATG
>JAFFST010050269.1:42631-53561 GCA_022414735.1 Noturus placidus | reverse complement strand
GATGACGTAATATATGGACGACCCCTTTGGCTTTGTCTATGAAGGAGTCTGGACTGAAGATGGGAAAGAGGTAAATGTTCTTCCCCAATATCAGGGCACCATGCTGTCACCACTGTCTTGAACATCTGTCACATAAAGGATCATGTATTTTATCTTACTCTGGATTTAGTATTCAGTACAGGTTCCTGAATGTCCTCCTTTATATCCGCTGTCTGAACATTTTAGCCGTGGCCTCTTAGAAATGAGATTACACTGGAGCGGGTTACATTTTTTATAGAGGCAGTTTCATGCAAGAGTTTATGGGTAATAAATCCAGTATAATAAAATTTCAGAACCTGAAGCAAAATAACAAAGAAAAGTCTGAATTTTGAATGCATGACTTAATTTTTTTGCTGACACACATTATAATAGCTGTACATTTGTACTAGTTAAGCTAATTAGAAAAAAAGTGGCTTTTAGAAGATACTGATTATGTCTTATTATGACTGAGTATGTGTGAACAGGCTGCCATTAAATTTGTTCAGAAGGACGAGAACAGACCATGACCATTGTAAGTAAACTTATTCTTATTCATTGTAAGTAAACTTGTTCCCGCTAGCATAAAGGAAAACAATTCACCTCCAAATCATTTCATTACATTCATAATAGATATTATAGGAAGCCTGATCTAGCTTCAGAACCAATCCAGACCTTTTCCATTGTAACATTTCTGCATAGCGTAGTTTAGATTGGTGTATTCACACCAAATCCATGTCTGTTCTTATTTTAGCCTGGAGAGACGCAGAAGCTGCCTGTAGAGGTGGCGCTAATGAAGATGCTGTCCAGGCCACCTTGCTGTAGCAATGTGGTGGAGCTGCTGGAGTGGTTTGACACTTATCACTGCTGTGACAGTGGAGTGTTACACTGTGACGTCAAGAAAGAGAATCTCCTCATCAACACCGCTATCTTGGGAGTCAAAGTGAATTATTTTGAACTGCTGAAGGACACCCCCTACGAAGGACATACAGGTAAATTCAGTGGTTACAATCAAAAGTAATGCAGTGGAGAACAGGTTTTTAAATGTTTTTGTGACCTTGCTGACTGTGCTCTTTCTCTCCTTTACACTCAGGCACTAAGTTCTTTATAGTGGCTGAGGGATGACGAGTACATGGGCATTCATCTACCATCTGGGGTCTGGGCATACTCCTGTTCTGCTTGATCTGTGGAGACTACCCCTTTGAATTAGATGAGAGCGTTTATGATGGACAGCTCAGCTTATGTCGTGACATGTCTCCAGGTGAATCTATGCAGAAACATCACGTGTATAACAAAGCTGTAAAACACATCTATCAAAATGACTTTAAAATGCACTCTTGATTTTGCCAGAGTGCTTCGATCTGATATCTGAAATGCGGCCGTCTTTCGACAACTTGGTCAGGCACGAGTGGTTTATGGAGGCAGTTCAGGACAATGTCCAGGTTAGACAGCGAGGATACAGTATACCTAATTAATATGAGCTAAGGCATGCTGTGATAGTGTAGGCAGTGTGAATTGTACTGGATCAGTATTGAGTTCTGTATAATGTTCATTCATACCTTTATAACGGCTGATGGCCTCACATCAGCATGCAAGCTTCCAAAATGCCTAGCTGTCTTAGTGCTCCAGTGTTGAAGTGCAGGAGATCATGTTATGGTGGATGCTTGCTTCTGTTGCTGCAGTTTCTAGTCTTTTTCAGAACACGTCACTCCTGTGACTGCCACAGTGCAGGTAAAACAGGATTTTGCTGCCAGACTCCTTGATGTTCCACTCCACCCGATTGGACTCATGGAAAGCCTGCCACAGAGGCCTTGTATGAACTCCGATGGTGGAAGCACTACACGAGAAAGAGAGACCAAGATCAACCCAATAATAATCAGATAAATAATAATGAAATAAATAATAACCTGATAAATAATAAAAGTGTGAAATAACCAAAGCAATCGTAACAGTCACTTCCCAACAGAGTTGAATAAACACATAACACATTTTTTGTTACAAACCTAACGACTTGTTTCAGCTGTTCAGAACCGGTTCCTTCTTTTGGGAGTCAATAATTCCGTTTGTTGTGTGTTTTAATTTTTGAAAGTTTTCAGTCATTTTTACATTCATAAAGAGCTCTATAACACATTTGAAGACAGGATGGCAGCCGGCGCACAAAAGAGAAAGAACGCTCTTCCTGCGACTAGGACAGCTCCACTTCAGCACCACCAATGTTTTGCACAGCTTGATAGCACGTGGCTGCAAGGCAGGGCTGCAGAAACACACATGGCTGGCAGCTAATTATCAGTGTGGCCTCTCTCCACTGGCTAGCAGCCAACAGGAGCATATAAAAGGGCATATAAAAGGAGAAAGAGTTTCCGAGTTTTCTGTCTTGTGCCTTTTCTAGAGGATTCAGACATGACAGAAGACTTCGCTCCCTGGCTGCATCCACAGAGCTCCCTGACTAACAAACAGCACCTCAGCCACACTGGAAATCTCCAGCACACCCTCTGCAACCCTGATGGCGACACAAACACCTGAGCACTTCAGCCCACTGTACATTTTTTCCACCCACATTCTCACATTATTGAATAACACTCTCCACGTTCAACACTTAAATGGCCTCCTGTGTGTCTGTGCTCAGCTCATCACTTTCTAAGCTCGCTACACTGGCGGAAGTATGAGCATAGACCCATCCAACTAAAAATAAAAAAAAAAAGGATCCCATGCTGCAGCACTTTTTGGTGATGAACAATGGCGGAAGGCAGTGACGCAGCAGGTCACCCAGAGCTTACAAGTCGCAACCTGAGAGCTCCTGGAACAGAAAACAGTGATTCCTGCGACCGCCACACATCTCCCTGGCCCCAGCCGAGAAGCCCAGCTCCTCCTTTCCCGCGTGACCCAGGAGGATGACATTGAGGCCTATTTGGAGGCCTTCTAACTGGTCACCCAGCATGAAGAATGGGGTGTCGAAGAGTGGCCTTGCAAACTCTGCCCACTATTCTTGGGAGAAGCACACTCAGTGTACTACGTACTACGGTGGAAATGGCGGCCTATGGAGAGGTATAATGGGAGATTCTGGTATGGTGTAGACGAACACCACATTCCACCAATGGAGCGACAGGCCTGGAGCCAATACATGTGGACAGATGGACGCCTTCCTGCGCATCACCAAGAGCTAGCTCCAGCCAGACCAATACACAGCCACTGAGGTTGTAGAAAAGGTAGCCATGGGCCGGTACCTGAGAACATGTTCGGTACCTAGAACATAGGCCGGTACCTGCCACAAAGAGAATGCCAGGCCGTGGGGATGCAGGCTCCCCAAAACCCCAAAGAGCTAATCGCCCTGGAAAGAGCCTTGGCCACCCGTGAACTTGGCAGGGAAGGACGATGAACACTCAGCCCTCCTAGAAGGTTCCCATCCTGAACAGAACTACACCAGGGAGAGTAGGAGCGGCTGAAGTCACCCCACCTACCGAACACCTAGGGAAAAGGCCATGCCAACAGAGCCGGACTCGGGAATGCAAAAAAAAACAACCCAGAAATCCTGGCAGAATGGGTAGAGGCAATCCCGGTCACAGCCCTTTTGGATTTAGGGAGCACGGTAATCCTGGCCAGAGTAAAAATCCTTCTAAAAAAGATCAGCAAGAATGGAACCATCACGGTGACCTGTGTTCATGGAGATGCATGGGAAGTCCCCAAGGTACAAATACAAGCCAGAACAGGCACCTGGAAACTCCTGGTGGGTGTCATCCCAGACCTCTCAGTGCGCTGCTCCTGGGAAGAGGCTGGCCAGGGTTTCTGACCAGCCCAGTCCAAGACCAGTAGCGCGCCACGATGAGCGAAGGAGGCACGGGTCTGGCAGGCCTACATGGCCCAAGATAAGAGGGATGCCATGGTAGAAGGTGGGCTGCATACATGTACTAACCCGATATCATTTGTGTTCCAGTAGGAGAAACTACAAAGGCACTTCTGGTGGGAGCAGAAGGAGAACTCTCTGAAACATTGATGGGCACAGGTGCATCAGATCGAGGGGTTGACCAGAATCTGGACCAGGGACTCCCCACAACCTACTTCCTGGTCAGAGGAGGCCTGCTTTATTACAGAACCAGTGACAGAGAGGAAGCTGGTGACCTCCTGGTGGTCCCCAGACTAGGGCTGCATGATTATGGCCAAAATGATAATCAATCACAATTATTTTGATCAATATTGAGATCACGATTACTCCTTGTTTTTTGTGACAAGATATTTTTATTGCACTTTCACATCTAAATAAACAGACCACTGCTTTCACCTCCATGTTGTGCTACATTCCTGCTAATGTACAAATCTTTGCATCAAATTAGACTGATCCTTAAAGTGCATCATCTCATAGAAGCATAATATAAATAAAATTGTACCCAAAATATAGAATAAGTAAAAATAACAATTCGGGTGAATGCAGAAAAGGCAATAACGGTGTTTACAGGAGGAGAGACGCAAGACAATTTATTTTAGGAGATTACAAAAATTTAGGAACACAGTTGAAGTTTAGTGGGGTTTTTTTTAAGAGATGGTAGTGTTAATGTGCCACAATATAACACACAAGTAGGCATGAGAAAACTTGAGCTAGTCAATTATGACAGAATTTAGGAACATAGTGTGAGCCATGACACATTAATTTACCTTCTGATAATCTACATGCAATATTTTCAGTTCATTTTACAGACCGTTAACCCGTTCACCTTGTAAACAAATACAATAAACATCAGTGTTCAGTGTTTGAAGTCTAATCCTCTTAAATATATTTAAAGCTACACCATTAGACATTTTCCACTGTCATGGTTCTGATCTGGAGTCAGTTCTCGACCCACTCTGTGTGTATTGTGTATATATTTGAATCATCTCATATAGGATTTGATTGGGTGAGTTCATTTACCCGTCAGATGCAAAGCGCTTTATCTTAATGGTGATCATTAGGGATGTTCTGATCAGGATTTTTACAACCAAAACCAATCCAGATACCAACCTTTTCTTGTTTAAGCTTTTATCAGGAGGTCTATCATAAAAAGTGTAATAAATGTAAGCTCTGTGCTCATGGTCACTGTGAAATGAGTTAAAATAATAGCAAGGAGATACTGTTGGTTAATGGATAAATAAACAAGAATAAAATATTTATTTTTAAATATCTTAAACAATGAAGAGTTTAACAATAAAGTTTGAATTAAACACACCTTGTAGCATTAGCATTATTATTAATTTACTCTGATCGATGCCGCTATGTCTACATGAGCATGTGCAGGTTTAGGTCATTTTGCGGGATTAACTTTTCCAGAGTTGTTCAATTGTTGAGTGTTCAACCAGGAACAACAGGACAATAGACCTCATGTATGCAAACGTGAGGGATGCATACAGCGCCACCCCCCTACCCCCACTGGGGAAGTCAGACCACAACCTAATTTTCCTTCAACTATTGTACAAACCGAAAGTACAAAGGCTCCCGGCTACCACTCGCACCTTCAAGAAGTGGACAAAAGAAGCAGATGAGGCCTCGAGAGACTGTTTTGAGTCCACCGACTGGAGCGTGCTTCAAAATGGAGAGGATTTGGAGGAGGTCACACACTGTACAACCGACTACCTGAATTTATGTATAGACATAGTTGTTCCCACAAAAACTGTACGCTGCTTTCCAAATAACACGCCATGGATAACCGGTAATGTCAAGTCCCTTCTCAATAAGAAAAGGATGGCGTTCAGAGAGGGGGATCAGACAGAGCTGAGGCGCGTACAGGGGGAACTCAAAGCCAGGCTGAAAGAGGCCAAGGATGAGTACAGAAAGAAGGTGGAACAGAAGTTGCAGGAGAACAATATGAAGGAAGTCTGGGATGGAATGAAGACCATCACTGGACTGCAAAAAAGCAGTAGCTCTGTGGAGGGAGATCTGGACAACTGCCCTGTTCCAGCTCCAATGGTAGTGGAATCTACACCACCCTCTTCTGTTCAACTCACACCTCCACTCTCACACACGGTGCTCCATGTACCCTCACCATCAAAGGCTGATGTGCCCCCCCCCCCACAAAGTGACAGCGGCATTGGCCACTAGCCACACCTTTTCCAAACACCAGACACCTATGGCAGAGGCACCCTTTCCCTCCCCCCCTCCCCTTCCCCCACATAATCACAGATCAGGTTAGAGGACAGCTGAAGAAACTCAGCCCCAGTAAGGCAGCCGGGCATGACAGACTGTTTCCAAGGCTGCTTAGGGCCTGTCCTTCTGAACTGGGGGAGCCACTGAACCACATCTTCAACCTGAGTCTCCATCTTGGAAGAGTTCCAACACTGTGGAACTCTCTACTCTCGGGCCTCCCAGCCAGCTCCATCAGACCCCTGCAGATGATTCAGAATGCTGCAGCACACCTGGTCTTCAACCAGCTGAAGAGAACCCATGTCACACCCCTCTTCATCGCCCTCCACTGGCTTCCTGTATCCGCCCGCATCAAATTCAAGGCCTTGATGCTCACCTACAAGACCTTGTCTGGAACAGCGCCCACTACCTCAACTCTCTCCTGAAGGCTTACGTTCCCTCACGCAATCTGCGATTGATTAGCGACCGACATTTAGTAGTTCCTACTCAGCGCGGCACAAGATCCCTTTCCAGAATGAACTTCCAACCTCAATCAGGACTGCAGATTCACTCGCCATCTTCAAAAAACATCAACCAAATTCCAAATGGCTTCCTGTAGTACACCATGGAGCCATTTGCAATCCATCTTGTATTTTAGTTCCTCTGCACTTGCAGCTGTGTGCAAAACCTCACCATGGTGTTCAACTAATCTGATTAATCGGAAAGGAATTAGAAATAGAAATTTGTGTTGGCAAAAAAACACATAAGCGCCATGCTAAAAGGAAAAAGCAGCACCTTAACAACAATCAACACTGTGTTCAGTAACAACAGCTGCAATGACAACTCTGGGAGCAGGAGTGCATCGTGTTATCACATGGTTTTTCCCAACACCTTTTTTCTTTTTTAACCTAGAAGGGCACACATCCCGGAAACACACATCATTCTGGTCAAATTAAGTACATAAATGTGCTCACTATAAGCATGCAATCTTTTGTGCACACCGATGCTGCTGTGATGCGACCTTGTGTCCTGGACCGTAAATATGGCTTGGTCTGATAAGATAAAGAGACAGTAATAAACTCCAGCTGGGGAGGATCATGAGTAAAGAGTAATGAAGCATTCTGTGAGGAAAGAGACGCTGGGTGAACGTGTCTGTCGCCGCTGATAACATCCTTTTCATCTTTTGATGACGACAATGAGGCTCTAAAATGAATCTCACCTTCAGGTCCCAAATAGACAATACACACACACACACACACACACACTTGCACACTTAACCTGGAAATGAGACAATAGTGAAATGATTGAGAGATTTTTTGAGCCATTTTCTTTGCTTCGGCCAATCGAACACATTAATGACCTAACCCTAACCCTAAGATACTGTAGAAGCAATTGATGCTAAACACCTTCTCAAAATGCTGATTGAGCAATCATACCTTACACATGGCCACAAGGTTTCAGGCCTTATAGTAACACTACAGTGCTGAGAGTGTATTATTTGGGATAGAACTAATGATGAGATCGCATATATCGAATATGGAGGTATAGGTTTGTCGGATGTGTTGGGGAAGTGAATTCCAGAGCAATGAGACTAAAGACTCTTCCACCCATGGTGATAATGTTCATGTCCGGTGTTGCTAGTAGACCTGCTGGTGTAGGATCGCAGTAAGCGGGGAGGGGTGTGAGATAGAAGTTAGTGAGGTTAGTGAGATGATTATGTAGGGCTTTAAATGTGAGAAGCAGAATTTTGAATTTAATTCCATAGGCAATAGGAAGCCAGTGAAGCTGGATGAGCAGTGGTGTTACATGGCTGGTTGATTTGGAGCATGTAAGGATCCTTGCTGCAGGGTTTTGTATTATTTGGAGCTGGTGAAGTGGTTTATTAGGGATGCTAGACAGGATGGGTTTGCGGTCATCAATGCAAGATGTAACATAAGCATTGACCGAGACTTCTGTGCTGTGTTGAGTGAGGGATGGGTGTAGTCCTGCAATGTTCCGTAGATGGATAAAGGAGCTGTGAGAAACATTGTTTATGTGTACAGTGAAGTGCTTTCTAAGTGAGTGCTATCTAAAGTGACACCAAGGCTCTTAACCTGAGTGGAGCACTCTATAAGCTGATGTCATGAAGACAGGTTGTGATCGTACTGGGAGGAACAGACTGAGGGCTTCGTGGACATGTAAAGCTGAGCATCATCAGCATAGCAGTGAAAGTGAACAGCATGATGTTGAAGGAGTGGGAGGAGATAGATGATAAATAGGAGAGGCCCCAAAACTGAGCCCTGGGGAACCTCCTTGGTGACAGCAGAGCTCTCTGACTTGCAGATCATTATTTGGACAAATTGTGTCCTGTCAGTGAAGTAGGATGTGAACCACTGATGTACAGTGCCAAAGACTCCAGTGTTAGCTAGACCTTCTAGAAGAATCCGATTAGAAATGGTGTCAAAGGCTGCACTGAGGTCTAGGAGGATGAGAATGGAGAGTGGTCCTGAATCAGCTGCACAAAGGAGGTCACTGGTTATCTTAACCATGGCTGTGTTTAGCATATGACACAAACACACACACACACACACACACACACACACACACACACACAAAGTAAAACAAGCAAACAGACTTGACATTTGTAGTGAATGTAAATTCGTTTTATCGCAGAACAGAAAAAAGGCTTTGGCGTTATTAGATGTTATAATTGAGAGCTGCAGTGTATGAGCAAATGAGGTATGTGATCTAACTAACCCCAGAAATATAAGGTTACAAAACAAGGCATGTATTAGAGGAAAATGTCTCAGGGACTTCGGCATTTCGTTGAAATTACAGACATTTTGTTGATCTCATTTCCTTTTTTCCCAGAATTAATGCGAAGTACATTATTTTGTGGAGAAACATAAATTGACACGCTGACCTGCAGAATGTCTTCTCCAGCAACGTGTTAGTGGCCATTTTTGAAAATGTAACATTTATGCTAATGTAAAATTGTATATTCAAATAAGTTCCACTATTGATATCTCTGTGTGTGTGTGTGTGTGTGTGTGTGTGTGTGTGTGTGTGTGTGTGTGTGTGTGTGAGAAAAGCCCATCAGGAAAGCAGGAAAGCAGACCATAGCCATATTTGCCAGCCACCCTCTGCTTTTCTCTTGACCAATTCTCAGCCTTGTCCTGCTTCTCCAACCACAGAGCATGAGTCCAGATCTAATGTGGACACTCCAACCAGTCATGCGTTAACGGTTTATGTTCTACACCAATGATTGGAAAGTATAAACCCCAGGACTGAGGGTTGAGCCCAGCTGTGTGCATGAATTGTGTAGATAATTAAATAACCAGATGAAATAATTTAAATAGAATCCCCCAACAAGAAGAGTAGATGTGTGTATTACACACAATGCACCAGACTCCTTTATCAGAACTACTTGTTTTTGTTCATATATATTTAGATGATATAAAACCTTGCATGAATATGGTTTGAATAAAAAACTCTATCAGAGACTGAAGTATGAATTTTAGGTTTAGTATTTCGAACACTAATATAATTTATCTATGGTATATTTGATGAATTGTTGAACGGTACTTTGTTGTACAAGTCTAGTGTAGAAATTCAATATTATCAATATTAAATTCATCAACATTAAGTCAGAAGTACAGTCAGGTCCATCATTTATATAATTGGATATTATATACAGTATATATATATATATATATATGAGTCTGTCTACCTTGTTATAATGAAGTTTAAATTAAATAAGTGCAGACCTTCAATGTATTTATATCCAAATTGGGTTAAGGTGTAGGAATGGCAACACTTTTATAGGTTTGTGGTTCTCCCTTTTTAAGGGACCAAATGTTTTTGGACAATTGGATGATCTGCTATTCCACGGTCGGATGTGTTATTCCTTCATTGTTTCACTTATAATTGAGTATATAAAAGGTCTAGAGTTAATTAAGTGTGGCATGTGCATTTTAAATCTATAGTTAATTCTCAATATGAAGTCCAAAGATATGGTGAAGCAAACCATCATTAAACTGTAAAATCAAATCTAACCAATCAGAGACACGGCATAAAAATGAGGCATCAGCTCAGGAACACCGACGGACCCAGAGGACCATGGGAAACAAATGGTGGATGACAAGAATTCATTCCCTGGTGATGAAAAACCTCTTCATAACAGTCAGCCAGATCAAGAAATCCCTCCCAGAGATCCAGGCTTTCTGTGTGTAAGGCAACAATCAAGAGAAGACTTCAAACAGATTACAGTTCACATCTGGGGAAAAGCCCCTACAGTTCTGGAACAATTTCTACTTATCTTGTATTTACTGATGAAGTGACTTCTGATAAAAGCAGCAGGATGACATCTAACGTATACAGGGCTGTATTATCAGCCACATGCTTCAAAACTTATTGGACAGCGCTTGGACATTGCAGATGGACAACAACCCAAGACTTCAACTGATTTGGATGTAAATATCCTCAAATTAAAGCGTAAAGTCTGCAGTTTGAGTTCATATTCAGCTGATGGCTTTATGTTGGAAGAAGCACGTAAGTAATGACCCACTTCTGGGATGAATTTTAAAGTACGTCATTTGAAGCCGAACAAAACCGAAGCGTCAAGTGGCTTTTGGAGAATATTAAGCCTAAAACCTGGTGAAAAGCAGCAGCGTCCACTTGTAGTTTGACATATTCTGACCTTTAGCTGCATTACCAGAGACTGCAGGATCAGCACAGCCACAGCAGGACACACTCACACACACAAAGTTGGCCTGAAATAGACTTATCCTAAAAAAATTTACAGACATACTATCAGAGTCTGTTTGTACAGACATTTGAACAGTATATATA
>JAFFST010050269.1:4605-34350 GCA_022414735.1 Noturus placidus | reverse complement strand
GAACTGTAGCTCCCCAGTGCCGGCAGCACTCATGCAGCCCCAGACCATGACACTTCCACCACCATGCTTGACTGTAGGCTGCACCAGACCCACTACAGTTTGCATACCAGGAGAAAGTGGGCGTGGACGATGCCATCACATATCTTCTGGTCCTCCACATTCTCTGAGGTTCCTAACCAGAACCCTGTCTAGTGGTTGTAGAACCACTCCTTTGGCTTTCTTGTCATATGTAACTGTCCCCCTTGCACTGGCTTTTTCGCTCCTTTCAGTGGCAATCCGGTAGGCTTCTGACATCCTCTCAGCCCATTGTTCCACACAAGATGTGGATGATGACCATAACGAAAGAAAAAGGGTGAGTAGCCGGTAGAATCATGCCACGTACAGCTGTAAGCGTGTATCCCATGTGGGAGATGATCCTTCCTTGGGGGCGGCTGTGGCTCAGTCGGTAAAGCGGGATGTCCACTAATCGTGGATTGGTGGTTCGATTCCTTGGGCAAGACACTGAACCCCAAGTTGCCCCCCAATGGCAAGCTAGCACCTTGCATGGAAGCTCTGCTACCATTGGTGTGCGAGTGTGTGAGAATGGGTGAATGAGACACAGTGTAAAGCGCTTTGGATAAAAGCACTATATCAGTGCGCCATTTACCATTTTATTTTTACCTTCCACCACAGCTTCTCACTTTCCATCATAGTTCTCAATTTCTTTAGCCATGAAAGGCCAGCAGAATCACTCCCTAGCAAGGTTTAGAACCCTTTCCATGCCAACATGGCCCATCTCATTGTGAATGTGTTTCATGGCTAATGTCCTGTATTTTGTGGGGAGAACTAACTGTCTTTGTCCCTTTGTCCGTCTGTATAGAAGACCATTTTCAAGGAACTTGCTCCACTCATGAGGCAGCTTCTGGGTGGCTCCACTTACAGTTTTGCGCATTTGGTCTGCTAATCTTGTGTCCAAATCTATCAACTCAATTATTTTCTTTATGGCCTGATCCTCTGTCTGAGCTCTTACAAGATTGTCATGGCTGATGGTGATCAGGTGAGAATGACCTGGTGGGTGTCTGGGGAAGAAATGTTGAGTGCAGCCACATCTTTCAATTCTGCTGCCTGACTCCCATCCCATGAAGTGCAAACTGCCTCCTCTGAGAACTCCTCTGTGCGAGTTCTCATATGTCTGCATATCCAAGGGGAGGTGAGACAGGGTGTCGGTGTCCATACTTGACTTTCCAGGCATGTACTTGATGTTTAACCATGTTCCCAACCCACCAATGACTGACAGTGTTGAGCTTTGCTGTTCTCTTGACATAGGTCAATGGGTTGTTGTCAGTGTAAACAATGAAGTGTGGAGCGTAGTACAGGTAATCCAAACAATTCTCCAGTATTTCAGTGTGAGGAACTCCAGTATTCCGCTATGCAGATAATAATTGCATTCAGCTGGTGTCAGTGTCCTTGAACCATATCCAAAGACTCTCAATCCCCATGGGTGTTTGGTGTTTTCCTAGTGTTCTATATTAATTATTAATTATTAATCCATTTGTATAGCGCTTTTTACAATGGACATTGTCTCAAAGCAGCTTAACAGAAATATCATTTTACATTTACAAGCGACTTACAAATGACCACTATTTTGTGAGACGTTTGGACACATTCTGCACCCTTATGAAAAGCTCTGGCTATTAAACCTGCCACCAATACATTTATTAGACACTTTTATCCAAAGCGAATTACAAATGAGACACACTCACACACCAATGGGAGCAGAGCTGCATGCAAGGTGCTAGCTTGCCATCGGGGGCAACTTAGGGTTCAGTGTCTTGCCCAAGGACACTTCGGCATGGGATCACCCGGGCCGGGATTCGAACCACCAACCCTACGATTGGTGGATTAGTGGACAATCCGCTCTACTGACTGAGACACAGCCGCCCTATAAAATATACATGAAAAAAACATGAGGGAGACCTAGTATGGGTTATATGTAATCTTATTGAGAATTCACAGGGCTGGTGGACTGTATGAACGAATGTTCACCCAAGACACACACACACACAGATAAGCAAGGTGCAGGGGGATAACAATACATGTATTTGAGTAAGTGCGGCAGGCCTCAGAGCGTAGGTGGAGTACGTCTGCACGCAGGCAGAAGGTAAACTAAAACACACACACACACACACACACACACACACACACACACAGAGGCCTGGTGTGTATGCAGAAAACAAATGAATCTGTTTCATATTCTGTTTCATGAAATACTATTATAGGGTAATGTACATGCAAGCACTATAAAAAAAGAAACGTAGAACAAATATAAAATTTACTCATAATGTAGAGATGGTGTGTTTGAAAGTGTCCTTTCTCGATGAAAATCCAGTCAGGAAGCGACACAGACACGATCAGGTTATTTTTAAAGAGTGAGACAAGACAAAATATATTTTGGAGCCGGAACTGCACCTGCGTGATAAGGGTCGCTCAACAGTGCCAACTGATGTTCGTATTGGTGTTCCGGGACAGCTAACTCTAAACAGATTGGTGTCTAGGTCATCATGACCCAAAGAAAACCGTATAAATAAAGGAGCTTCAGCTCCAAGGGGGGGGGTCACTTTTGAGACTCCCAGCAGTGTGGATCTTGGGCGGTAGAATGGAACAAATAAACCTGGACCCTTGCTTTTCCTTACTCACGGCTGGTGTCTTATTTTTTCTTTCTCCAAGTGAATATCTGTTTCTAGATCAAATAATAAGTGTCTTTGGGTAATAGGCAAAATTTAAGCCGTCATTAGTCTGGAGCAGCGTTTAGAACGGTTTTGCAATCCGGGATGTTCTTGTATGTATGATCAGTAAGAACCTAAGTCTGTTTCCTCACTTCACGAACTGTCTGTGGTGTCTTGTTTATCAGGGTTCGTACAGCTTTAAGGTCTTGTGGGTCTATCTAGATCGTTTAAACTAACACAAGTACACTCAAGTACCTGACCACATTTCACAGGTCTCAGTTTACCCCATGGCGCTGGAAAGCCTGCAGAACTTTGCGGAGGATCTCGACATGTTCATCAGATGTATTTGCGTAACGAAGCATGTTATGCCTAGCATCTCTTCCATGTGCTGCTGAAATGCGGAAGGGGTGTATGAGAGTCCAAACAGGATAAGAACCCATTCACACAGACCCCATATAGTAATGAAGGCAGTGAACTAGTGTAACCCGGTCACTCTTTATCCCCCATTAGGAGCTGGCTCCAGTTTCCCTGATGTCTTGGTTTTTTTCAGACAGCCCACTGCTTTGTGGTCTTCATCACATTGGAAACAAAATCAGGAACATTTTGTTCAGAACATTTGTCACAGGTATATATTCATGACTGGGTAAAGTTAGATTTTTCTGTAAGCTATGCTCAAGGCCACTGCTTGTTTCATTACATGTGCTAATTCTGGATACATCAAGTCATCCAAACCAGATGATACATTTGAGTAGGGTCAGCACACCATCATACATCCCTGGAGCCGAGAGGGATAAAGGTCTTTGTCAAGGGCCTAGTAGTAGATTCTTTGTAGCACTGGAGCTTGAATTCATGATCTACTGATTCCAAACATTAACCATTCAGCCACTTCTATCCCAATACTCCCCCCCTCCCGAAAAAAAGAAGAAGAAAAAAGAAGCATCCTCCTGGAAATTTCCAACAAGATATGTATTTCTAATAGGAAGCTACCTGTAACCTTTCTTACTATGTAGTTACATCATGTAAAGCAGAGAAAGACTTGTGTGATTGTTGATGCTGGTTTCTAATTTGAAACTCATGCAGATAACATTAATTAGACAGCTTTCTACCATGTCTACTACTGTATATGCTAAATAGCTATTCTCTTGGGAAAAAATACATGTTTAACAAGCTACTGCACAGATGCCTCACAAAACTCAGAAAAGTTTCATTACTCAGTCCTTCACGTCTCTGAGAATAAGGTTATACCGTATTTTTTACCTTACAGGAGATTATCCCTCTCCATCTCTGCTGTTGTGCTTTATTTTTCTCACACACATTTGGTTGAACGTAGAGTGTGTGAGTGAGGACTGTGCGGTTCAGGTTATAAATAAAGTAAACGGCTTAGATTTAATTTTCTACCCGATCGGCTCTAAATTGAAATGGAGCTTTAGGTCATACTTAGTCATGCTGTCGTATACATTCTGGGTGGAAAGGCGTCGTTTTATCTGCATCTGACGTACTGTGATGGTGATGGCAGATGCATATGCATCCCATTGGGCAGCATTTTCAATAAAATTGTTTAATAATTTTTAATAGCTTCTGTTCTGAAGATCTGGCTTACTTACTCAGCCGACACGTGCACTTCCTACTGGGTCACTTCATGTTAGCCACTAAATGTAACTAAAAGGACAACTTCCTTCAATTGACAGATTTTACTGTGATTAGAATGGTAAAGAAAATGTGTGTGTGTGTGTGTGTGTATATATATATATATATATATACAGTCTCTCACAGAAGTAAGTACACCCCTGACACGTGTGTAAATATGTGATGTGCTTTCATGTACAACACTGAAGAAATGACTCTGTGCTACAATGTAAAGTAGTGAGTGTACAGCTTGTGTAACAGTGTCAATTTACTGTCCCCTCAAAATAACTCCACACACACACACAATGTCTAAACCCCTGGCAACTAAAGTGAGTACACCCCTAAGTGAAAATGTCCAAATTGTGCCCAAAGTGTCAATATTTTGTGTGGACGCCATTATTTTCCAGCACGGCCTTAACCCTCTTGGGCATGGAGTTCACCAGAGCTTCACAGGTTCCACTGGAGTCCTCTTCCACTCCTCCATGATGACTGTTTATGGACTATATTAACCCACATGCACAGCCCCTACCTCTATTTCCCGTCTGTGGATCCTTGATTTGGTATATTTTACTGTGTTTTATTAGTCATTTTTAGCATCCGGTTTATACTGTATTGTATGTTGTATTGTGTGTGATGTCTTGAGCTACTTGTCATGTTAATAACATGAAAAAAATCAAGCATTTACAAAAATGTAAGGGGTGTATTCAGTTTATATATATATATATATATATATATTTTTTTTTTAAGATCGCATCACTCTCATTAAACCTGCAGAAACCAAATGTTCTTTTCAAACCACAGAGCAGAGGAATGATAATTACAAAGGATGGTGCATGTTTTAAGTTTCACTAATAAAACAAAATCTCTCAACATCACGAGCCAGAAATGACCACAATCAAGCTCTCTGTAATCAGCTGGGTCTGCCATCATTTTCAGGGTAACTTAGCTACAATAAAAATGCTATGTCAAGAAAAAACTTTAAAGCTGAGTGTGTTGTGATTAAAAATCCATAAATTTTATACCCCACCTTAGCATAAAAGCGAAGGATTTTTATTTTTATTTTGATTATGACTGAGATAGGCAGAGATAAACCTGAGGATTCAGCTGTACTGTTGTAAAGTCTAAAACGGTGGCCTGGGGCAATAGAACAACCGTGCTATATAGTGATCAAGAAAATACGGTGGATTCCTGCTGTGACCCTTCAGTGCCAAGGTGACATTGGAGGCATGAGACAAACAATGTGTGTGGGGTGGGTTTGTTTTTTTTTACCCAAACATGCATTAATCAATACCCAGGTGCCCACAGAACAATCCTGTGAGACCCACTATGTCCTAAAAACCAGGACAATCTCTGCAGTGTTGTCTGCTCCCATTGCATTATAATCAGCATGCCTTCTGCTTTAGGAAATGATCAGATCAGAAACTGTATGAAACTGTAACCTAACAGTTGTAAGGTTACATATATACTTTATATATACCTTATTTTTGCCTTATATGGTCAAGAATGGAAACTACTGAGCAGTTTCATGGCCAGGTGTGGCCTGTTTCGTCATTATTTCACGGCAAATTAAAGAGATAAAGTGATAAGTGGGAGGACTTATCAGGACCACGGTATCATTTCGGATATATGTTCTTAACATTCCACTATTTAAAGCTTTGGGCAATTGTTAGAAGTGGAAAGACAAGATTGTAGAAGTCTCTGGAGCTGTACATAGGGATGAACACCATTCAGATGGGAACGCTATCCCATCCGCTGGTGTTTTGATGGTGGAAATCAGTGCAAAATCTCCCAGAGTGCTGGTGACTGCATAGGCTGTGAACATGTACTGTTATCCTGGAAGAGACCAATGCCATCGGGATAGAAATGTTTCAGTGACACTTACCTCTAAGGGGATAATTGGACCCAAATCATGCCTATAAAATGCGTCTCACAGCATGACAGCGGTTTTACTTCTTTAATCTGACAAATTGTGGCCTTTGTAGATGTAAATATTTAAAATAGGAACTACTCCTACAAAAGCACACTTTCGTCCAGTTTATCACCACAAAAACTTCAAATTAGCTGAGAGTCAGTCATTTTATCCATACACAATCTTACAGAGCAGTTGGAACAGAAACAACACTCACTCCTTTACAATTCTATTCAAAATCTGGAGTATTGGTTATGTTTGCCGCGTTTGGCGTGCATACTCCTGTTCCCCATTATACACCACGGACAATATAAAGTGCAAAGAAAGCACATTCCCGGGTTTTTCTCTGTGCTGGCAAACTGACAGAACAGCTTCAGAGGGTGAACGCTACACAATACGTGAGTCTCAGCCCTCGCTCTGGGTGGTCAGCAGAAATGATGAACAGACAGCATGCGAAAGCAGAGAAAGACCTGCTGCGGAAACACAAATGACTCTTTCACTCTTCAGGAAACCTCTGACCACCTGGGCCATACATTACCGGGGAAATGAGGGCACTTTTTTTTTCCTTTTTTAAAAAAGAAATGTGGATGTTTATGAAGTCTGGCTGTGCGTGTACGAGACGTGTCCTGTTGAGACAAGGACACGCAACAAGTATACAAAAGAATTTTCTTATGTCCGTACAAGATGTCCGAAAGGCAAAAGACGTCAAAGTTCAAACCTGACCCTGATATGCTATTTGATTGCCTGTAGCCAGTGCTGTGTCTGTGCTGGACAACTTTGATGACCTGCACACTTACTATACCATGCTTCCTATATACTATACACAAGGTAAAATATAATACTAATACGTTCTGCAACTCATACAGTGAAGTGACATGTCGTTTTAGCGGTTAGCCTAATAACATGCTAGTTTGTTAGTGAGTCTCCAGGGGGAAGAGCGTTCTCTTACACGGTTATGGAACAGCCTTCCAATTACTGTTCGTGACTCAGACACAGTCTCAGTGTTTAAATCTAGGCTGAAAACTAATGAATTTCCTGCTTACACAATTTTAGCCATTTAGTCCACAGCTATAGAAGGGAATTATTTATAATTGCACTATTCGTTGTCACCCAGATGAGGATGGGTTCCCTTTTGAGTCTGGATCCTCTTGAAGTTTCTTCCCCATATCGTCTCAAGGGGAAATAAACATTCCTTATACAGTGCTGTGAAAAAGTGTTTGCCCCCTTCCTCATTTCGTGTTCCTTTGCATGTTTGTCACACTTAAGTGTTTCGGAACATCAAACCAATTTAAACAATAGTCAAGGACAACACAAGTAAACACAAAATGCAATTTGTAAATGAAGGTGTTTATTATTAAAGGTGAAAAAAAATCCAAACCATCATGGCCCTGTGTGAAAAAGTGATTGCCCCCCTAAACCTAATAACTGGTTGGGCCACCCTTAGCAGCAACAACTGCAACCAAGCGTTTGCGATAACGTGCAATGAGGCTTTTACTTGTGTTGTCCTTGACTATTGTTTAAATTGGTTTGATGTTCCGAAACACTTAAGTGTGACAAACATGCAAAGGAACAGGAAATGAGGAAGGGGGCAAACACTTTTTTACACCACTGTAGTGGAAATGAGAAGGTTTGAGCATTAAACATTGCTGTGCATGACCTGGGATGGGCTCCAGGCTTCCCGCGACCCTGTGTAATATAAGCGGTACAGAAAATGGATGGACTTGCACACAGAAGGAAATAAAGCGATGACTATTGTTTTGCTTTGTATGTAGGCCTCATTACTATATCTTAATGAAGCCAGTGTTTGAACAGGATGTGTCCCTGTGATGGGCTCAACACAAAGACACACAGCAGAGAGTATGGCTGTGTAGTGACCTTCATTTCTTCCCAGCTGTCTTATAGTTTCCGAGCGTTATTTAATAACCTGTGATGAAAATACAGATATTACACACACACACAAATGCTCATGTGCTATTCATTCTGAAGGTGAAGGAGGAGATTGTGAGGGTGAAAGAGGGGTGAAAAAAATCAGGTCACAATAGACAACAGCTAAAGCAGAAGAACAACCTTTTGAGACTGTGACATCCAACAATCTGCTGACAGTATGGGAGACGAGAGGAAGCAGAACGAGGAAGAAAGGAAGAGCAAGTCTGACAAGCAAATAATAGACCTCGGCTCTCTGCTCCACACTGAATCACAACATTATTCACAATGACTTCATTGTCAAATTGATAAAAGGAGAAAATGCCTGAGCCTGCAGGATAACAAAGTTATTACACACCATGTTACTGGTTCTGCCTCGAAGGTAACACATGCAGTAATGTAAGCCTCACTCACTAAATAATAATAATAATAATAATAATATCAGTGGTGATCTTCACCATGTGAAGATCTTATGATCTCCCTGGACAATTCCTAGGCCACACTGTCTGATAGTACATGCATCTTTAGGGTACTTCTAGACAACCACCTATCCTCGTTGTCTCACATTGCTATCCTGACCCTAACCCTAACCCATTATCAGCTTGAGACATCTTGAGGCAGGTCTACCCCTGAGCACCATCCGATCCATGCAACTGATCTGGAATTAAGCTGCATGACTTATTTTCGAAAAGTCCACCACATGGCTACGCTTCCTTTACTGGCTTCCTGAAGCTGCTGCATCAGATTTAAAAGTCAAAAACTTACCTTACACCACACTACTTCCTCTGATCATCTAGCATGGCTTGATTGGACCCATCATACCTCAAAAGAACAAGGAACACATGCATCATGGCTTTTCTGTATCCTGGAACCCAGGTGGAAGAACAAACTTTCTATGGATCTCCAAACAGCTGAGTCACTGGCTTCTTTCCAAGTAAAGATTAAAGTCCTACCTAACCCTAACCAGACACTTAAATTTCCATCCATTTTCTGTACCATTAATCCTCCACTGGGTCCTGGAGGAGCCTGGAGCCTATCCCAGGGGATTCAGGGCTGTCACGAAGCAGCTGAGGATGCAAGTTCAAATTCCAATTGTACATTTACAGTTACATTTATTCATTTAGCGGACACTTATCCAAAGCGACTTACAAATGAGACACACACACATCAATGGTAGCAGAGCTGCATGCAAGGTGCTAGCTTGCCATCGGGGGCAACTTAGGGTTCAGTGTCTTGCCCAAGGACACTTCGGCATGGGATCACCCGGGCCGGGATTCCAACCACCAACCCTACGATTAGTGGATTAGTGGACAACCCGCTCTACTGACTGAGACACAGCCGCCCGGTATAGACTTGTATGAAAGACAACAGAGTGTATACTTCATAATGAGTGTGTGAACTGAATCTCTTTATATACTGTGAGGCTGCTGTGAAAGTGAATGAGTCAGACGAGTGTGAACATGAGAAGGTCTGGGTGGTATAGTTCTTGGCAGCCATGTTAGTAGACTGCGTCGAATCAATCCCCCAACCCTGGAGGTGTGAGACAAACCTGCTAACCACTAAGCCATGGTCCCCACACACTTAAATGAATACTTCTATTTTTAAATAACTCTCTTCGAAAAGGGTTTTAGCTTTAGTCATTGATCAGATCAACTCATACTGGTTTGGTGCTGTGAGAAGGGTGAAGAGTGCGTTTCCTGTTTTTCATTGTAATGCGCTCTCATGAGGATTCCTCTGCTGATTTTACCAGTGGTAGCACTGCATGGTGTGTTAGCACAGTTAGCACTGCATGGTGTGTTAGCACAGTGTTAGCACTGCATGGGAGTTAGCACAGTTAGCACTGCATGGTGTGTTAGCACAGTGTTAGCACTGCATGGGAGTTAGCACAGTTAGCACTGCATGGTGTGTTAGCACAGTGTTAGCACTGCATAGGAGTTAGCTAGGATTACATCCATTTCTGTGAAGGTGGTTTACCTTACCTGTGTCCTGTGATGGACTGGCACTCTGTCCAGGGTGTACCCCGTCTTGTGCCCGATGCTCCCTGGGATAGACTCCAAGTTCCCCTTGACCCTGAAAAGGAGTAAGCGGTTGAAGATGGATGGATGGTTTACCTTACCGGTCTCTAACTGATGCAATGTAGCTACTTAATCCAGTAGTTATGTGAAGCTCTCCATGCAGATAACATGTTAAATGTGCCAGTTGCCGTTGTAGTTTTGCTAAACGATGATAACAGCAACATTCGAAAACCCTGCATGTGTACAGTATCAGGAAGAGAAGATGCTTTTAGATTATGTGAAATAAAGAAAAAGTCAAGTGGGAGAAAGCAGGATGGAGGGGAAAGGTTGTTGAAGTATTCGTGCTTTTAAATGTCAATCCGTCTGCATGCATAAAGAGGTGACAAGAACAAGGACGCACAGCGTCCTTGAGGCAAAGCACCGCTCTTACACAGATCTTCTGGTGCTTCTGTCACTATAATACACAGTGCACTCGTTCATTTCAGCTGCACATCCTGTGATTTTTCACTTTCAATGTGCCATTGTGTTATTTTAACTTATTTAACATAAGTCACATATGTCAAAAGTATTTCAAAAGTATTTGTGCCTGTGCTATTCTGACCACCATATACAGTACATGTATGTTCTCTAACAATCTGTCTGACTGTGGATCGGTGGAGTCCAACTCTTTAGACATGGTTTTGTAACCTTTTCCAGTCTGATGAGCTTCAACAACTCTTTCTGAGGTCCTCAGAAATTGTTCGTGCCATGACACACTTCCACTAACAAGATCGGACGTTGTTAGATTCCTGCTCTCTAAATAAAACGGTGCGTAGTCACACGTGATTGAAAACACCTGACTAATTCCAAATTTACTGCTAATCCTTGAGGTTCACATACTTTTGCCACTCACAGGTATGTAATATTGGGCCATTTTCCTCAATGACCAAGTATAATATTTTTTCTCTCATTTGTTCAATTGGGTTCTCTTTGTCTACTTTTAGGACTTGTGTGAAAATCTGATGTTTTAGATCATAAACTTTCAAGATCTGTAATTAAAAGGTAGTCTGTACACCGTCCCCCATCATTTGTTAACTAAAGTGTGTGTTTGGGGTGGGTCTGATGGATCAGGTTTTCTTTCATATCATGTGTAGGCCGGGTGCGTGTGTGTCGCTTACCTGGGGAAGAGATGGAACCAGCATGCACTATGGGAAGGTGAGCCGGCAGAGGCAGTGTGATGCTCTGGGCAATGTTCTGCTGGGAAACCTTGGGTCCTGTATTCATGTGGATGTTACTTTGACACGTACCACCTACCTAATCATTATTGCAGACCAAGTACACCCCTTCATGGCAACGGTGTCCCCTAATGACTGTGACCTCTTTCAGTAGGATAACGCTCCCTGACACACTGCAAGCATTGTTCAGGAACGGTTTGAGGAACATGATAAAGACTTCAAGGTGTTGACTCAACCTCCAAATTTCCCAGATCCCAATCCGATCGAGCGTCTGTGGGATGTTCTGGACAAACACAAAAGTCCGATCCATAGAGGCCCCACCTCGCAACTAACAGGACTTAAAGGATCTGCTGTAAACTTCTTGGTGCCAGAGACCACAGCACACCTTCAGAGGGTTTTGGCAGCCTTACACAATATTAGGCAAGTGGCTTCATTTGTGAATTCCAAGAGCGTAGGCTTGATTTTGACATTGGCGGGGACATAAAAGCAGTCTGCAGAGACAACATGTACCAACTGTTAACTTTCATTTCAAACACACATGGATGAAGCATTACACTACATCAGCTTAACATGTCACAATACTGAATCTCATTACTAACATGTCCAAAGAGTCATTGATCGACCTCACCCATGACCCTGCCTCTCTTCCTGCTCTGTCCGAGGTACTACCTGGCAGTCCGGCCAGGACTGCTAATGTCATCTGAACTGACAACACGTTAATGCATGCCATATGAGCATTGAGGAAAAACATTTATGGGTTAATTATTAACCATCCATCCTCTATACTGCTTATCCTACAGGGTCGCTGGGAACCTGGAGTCTATCCCAGGGAGCATGGGGCACAAGGTGTGGCACACATCCATCACAGGTCACAATCACACACACACACATTCACACTGTAGCCCTTTGGACATGCCAGTAAACCTACCGTGCAAGACTTTAGACTGGGGAGGAAACCGGAGTACACAGAGGAAACCCCTGCAGCACGGGGAGAACATGCAGACTCCACACACACACAGGGCTGAGTTGATGGAGCTTTGATGCTTCGTACAACCAGCTGTACCTACGGCCTCTCACACATTAGCAAGAAACGGCAAAGCCAATCCTATTAGCGACATGGGGTAGAGGCGCTCAAGCGGCCAGCACGCTGTTGTAAAAGAGATGCTTAATCTCAGTGAGACTTCACCTGGTTAAATTAAACAAATCATAAAACCCACAAGACACCGACGGACAAACGTGGTTACATATAAATGTTTTAATTGTTTGATCAAAATTATTGCTAGGGACAATTCAGTAGTCACTGGATATTGGTGGGAACATGCGTGTCCTCGTGTCCCTACTAAAATTCCACCCTCCTTGGTGAATGAATTTATTGTCCACAGAGTGACCTTTTGAGAACACTTTGGGCTGACCGGTGTCTGCATGTCCCCTATAACATTCAGTACAGTATCGATGGGGTTTAAATGCACCGATCACTGGGGAGTGTTGGAATATACACTAACGACTTGGTAACACCTGGTAACCTCAATCCAGTAATGAGGCAACGATCGTGCGATTAAACGTAAGTGTGTAAGGTTTTGGAACTCTTCGATGAGTAAAGCCTCTAGACATGAAATCTAAAAGGCTTTCAAAGGAAAACTAATCGCATGCGAGTTTACAGAGTTCTCATTATGTTTCATGGCTAATCCAATTAGTTCTTTTACACACACACGTTCAGTAATAAATGGTAAGAACAATAGCTGACAGCAGTGATTGGAAGGCAGAGAACTTAATAGGCAAAGAATATGGAAGTCCACTGGAGTTATTATAGAGCATGGTACACAAATACCTGGCCTCACTTCCTGTTTGTGATAACACTTTCAACTGATTTGGGGATTGTCAGCAGACCAGCAGGACTAACGCTAAACCCATGAAACGGTCATGCAATGTGTAAACTTTGCCCGGTCATAATTCATGTTTACACAGAGGAGTGTATGAGCAAAAAATCTGAAAAAAAAAAAAAATTCTCGTCAAAAACCAAGACTTCTGATCCATTTCTGAGGCAAAGGCGCTCTCTGCTGGTCAGAGCACACCATGACCCGAGCTGACCAAAATAAAAACACATCAAGTCATACTCCTATGACAACTGCAGCCATTAACACTACTATTTTTCATTCCTTTTTAACCACTGCTTTATCCTGGTCAGCGTGGCAGTGGATATGCAGGAAACCCCACGAAATCAGAAGCAGGAATACACCCTGAAGGGGTCACCAGTCCATCACTACACACATTAAACCAACAGCAAGACATCTGCCAAAGTGGACACTCTGAATATCGAGTCAAGCATTGAAGTCTATTTTTGTTCATTGCTGGTATTCGGTACATCTCTCATTATCGGCTGTTGTTCATCATACAACATATGGCGGTATGGCCGTTCATCATAGGGCGGCTGTGTCTCAGTCGGTAGAGCGGGTTGTCCACTAATCCACTAATCGTGGGGTTGGCGGTTCGAATCCCGGCCCGGGTGATCCCATGCCGAAGTGTCCTTGGGCAAGACACTGAACCCTAAGTTGCCCCCGATGGCAAGCTAGCACCTTGCATGCAGCTCTGCTACCATTGGTGTGTGAGTGTGTCTCGTTAGTAAGTCGCTTGTAAATGTAAAAATGATATTTCTGTAAAGCTGCTTTGAGACAATGTACCATTGTAAAAAGCGCTATACAAATTGATTAATTAATCATACGCTCTCGGGTGAGAGCGACCACATGTCCCAAATGAAGGGAATGAGTGAGTCCACAACATCAATCCCTGCTCAACTGATTGAGAGGTGAACAGCGCATTCCACAGGGTGGGGGTTCACTCATAGTCCTCGGCAGTACATGGACAGCTACAGGCCTGCAAGGTGGTAAGAGCCATGAAATACTCAGAGGAAGAAACGAGAGACCTCCATTTTAGACCAAGTCAGATAAAATGTATTTATTTGAACAAGAGCATCGAGAAAAACTGACCGTTATTGAAAAACCTTTCAATTAAAAACAAGTAAAAAAAATGTATTAATCTGTACACAAACAAGTAAATACAAAGATTTTGACAGACGTGATCAACGCATGCTGGCCTTAATCTTCTCCAGTCTTGCTCGGAACTCTTCAATGTCAGCAGGAGGACAGGGAGGCTTGACATTTTCACTGCCTCGCTGTTCACGAGACTCGCGCAGTTTAGACAGCTGAGACCAGAGCATGTCCATTGAGGAAGGGACGCCCGGCTTAGTGCTCACTACAGGAAGGCTGGACTTGTCCTCATTCACCTGAGGACACAAAGGAAATGAGCAGGTGACATGTGGTCAGAGCGATCCATCTGCTTCCCTACAGTGGAGGACGAGAAGCACAAAGCTTGTACTTCCTAGGGTGTGTATACATCAAGATGGCTGACCAATCAAAAGAAAATTATGGCATGGGGCATTTTTGTGGACGGACCAGTTTGGGCACACTTCTGCCCTAGAGAGAAGAATCACGTCATCATTCTGAGCACTTTATCCCATGAAGAAAACGTGTCCATCTTGTGGTCTCTTCCAAGACAACCGTGCCCCTATCCACAGTGCACCAGCTAATCAAGGAGCATAATGATGTAACTCCTACACCGTGGCCTTCACACTCCAGCTCTCAGCCCAATTGAACACATCTGGAACTGAATCAGATACTGTGTATTTCCTTTTATTCGTCACAGGACAATACACCAGAGTCCTGATGTGGGGGGAAAATTAAAAACCTACTTAAGAATAACCTCCGGGTAATTGGCTTAATCCTACACTGAGAAGAGCCGATAAATCCAACCTTGAAGAATAAGGTTTTGTTTCTGCCAAAAGGGTTAACCTCTAAATATTGGCACCCCAAAGATTCATTAAAGAAACCCTAATATCTGCCTTTATTTAAAATAAAGATGCATACATACATACATACATACATACATACACACATATATATATATATATATTTTTTTTTAAGTACCTTCGTGTTGCTTTGAGGACCGTAGAGCTGCTTCAGAACTCTCAGTTTCTCCTGAAATTGAGCGGCACTAAGAGTTTCAGTACTGGAGTTGGATGTGGCGTCGGTCATGCCTTTCTGAGCATCTGTGCATTTATAAAAACAAAAAGTTCAAATAAATATTACTCACTGCCTTTTATAGCATTAGTCCTGAATGTACAAGAAAAATTAGTTAAAGGAGCAATAGACCGACCTGCAGAAGTCTGGACCTTCATCTTAGCCTCGTCTTGTGTGTTCTGGGACTGGAAAGGAGAAAGAAAGAAGAACAGGACATTTAAATCCCTCAACTGACACAAAGTTTATTTTTTCCCCCCATTGGAATTCAGATGTACCGTCGGAGTTGGTGCTGCAACGGAGTGCTTCAACGCTCTCCTCAGATGAGCGCCAACTTCTGACTCGCTGCTGTTCTTGATCAGGCTCAGATGATCGATAATCTGTCAGAACACCAGAACAAAAAACCCAGATTCATTCACTCGTCATCCCATTGTTTCAAAACAAAGAGATGCAGCACACTGGTAGGCAGGAAGCGCTGTACCTTGGGGCCGACGAGTCTGCACATCGTGTGTAGCAGAGTCTTGACAGTGCGGTGAGCCATGTTGTAGGGTTTCTGTTTGAGCAGCTCTTTGGGAAACGCCTGCATGAACTTGTGGATGTCCAGAAGAACTCTGTCCAGGTAAAGGGACTCGATCTTCTCCGGAAGCAGCTTGATCATACGCCAGTGACACTACGATAAACAGACACAGGCAAGGTGTGATGTTTCCACATGGTTATGGAGGAGCCACTGACTGTAGATATACAGTCCATCAGCCAGGATAGGTTTGCTTCAGGTTTACACAGAAAGCTCCACGGCTTCAGTTGGGATTTTACATTAGTAAATGGGCTGAATCCTTCAACAAGTCAAAAAATAAAGAGTAGAAAACGTGCCGTCGTCATAACACTTAAAAGACCACCTTTTATAAAGGCTTTAAATTTATTCGCACAGATAATTTGCAGCCAGCAAATTTGACATGCGTTCAGGTCTGGGCACAGAAATGAAAACTATTAGAAAAATTAATGACTTCACAGATGGGGTTACCTTCATAACCAGTTCGGAAAACTCTGTGCTTGCAGTGGAGTTACAGGCCTCCTGTAAGATCATCAGCAAAGCACTGTGGGGGGGGACAACTGATTAATGTATTCTGAAGACGTATTGGTCAACTCTTGCAGCAGAGATTTCTGTATAGGGTTTAATGAAATGCTTTTGGTCATTAGGTGCTTAATAAGTGCCTTGCCTATACACAAAATCCAGCACCGTACCTGAACGTGTTTGTTGGATCAGCAGTCTGGAATAAAGTCAAGAGCAGGGTATGAACAGAGCGGCTGAGCGCTTGAGATTCACCGGATCGCTGCTGGTGCCGAGGATCCAGCAAGAGCGAGAGCAGAGCCTGAATCAGATTTCTCAGCACACCCAGGGAAGCTTCCTGAGCCAGTTTGACTGCCGAAACCAGCTATACACAAAGCCAGAGTAAATTCCTATACATGTCTACTAAAGAACCGCTTCAATCTTCTACACATTCATTTCAACCCATTATTCGAGATCCTCACCGAGCACAGAGCGGAGATAACAGAAGTGTACAGTTCCTCCACGTGCCGAGTTCCTTCATTCCCCATGCACCTGCTGGCCTGTAAGCCGAGCTGCATCAGCACGGCGACGATGAACTCGTCCACGTGGCCAGACATCAGCTTCCATTCGCTCTCCTTGCGCAAAATCTCCACTACCTGAGGGTGAGATTACACGGGAACATGAACGGATCGCTACGTCTCTCCTCAGAGGTAGAAAGCACTCAAATTACAAGTATACAGTAGTGAGGCTGAGATAATGAGCAATGGAGGGGGCAAGAAACCCCACGTGTATTGAAGACAGGATTACACAACTGCACCTTATTCAATCCTTGCATGCTGATTTGAACATCAGAGCTGGCGACCTGTGAAATGACCAGACTAATGCTGCCTACGGATTCTTCAGTGCCGATTGAGACGGAAGGAAACCTGTAGAGAGAAAGAAGAAATCATTAAAATTAGAAAATTAGAGTTCTGGAAGCGGTTGAAAGAACGAGTCGTTTGAGACGATGCAAACTGACAGCATAAGAGGAATCATTAGAAGTGACAAGGCTGTTTAAAATTCAGAGGGTAGACATAAGCCCATACGCTAAAGCCACGGATACGAGACGCATCCCAATTCAAGCTATAACCAATCAAAACCACGGCAAGATCAATTGAGGCTGTTAGGATTGTGCTGCCACCTAGTGTGCAAGAAGAGGTTGCACTCCATGAATATTAAAAGCAATACATTACTATCCAGCTCAGAACCAAAATCTGCTTTGCTTGTATTTTGTATTGTGATAATTCAGAACTAGATTGTCTCATAAATAACAGCGAGGCCTGCACTAATCAGGGTCGAGAGGAATTTCCCAAGGAAAAAAAGAAATTTTAAACCTAGTGCTCAAATGCCACCTTTATACTTCCAAACTGTTTAAATCTCCACTGTAACTCATTAGTAGAAGTCCTACTTGTACTCGGGCACGTCCAGAGGTGACAATCCATCAGTGTCCACCACCAGAAGTTCGGGCATGACCATTTCAGGAAGATCCTCAATGAAATTGGGGTCAAGCTGAAACTCGCGCGGCACTACAGGGCTCTGCTGCTGAACTGCTGCATTCTGACGCCGGGTCTCACTGAGGAAGTAAATAAATAAAAAAAATAAAGAACTGAGGCATACTGGGGTAAGAAGGATTAGGAGGGCGTGGCCAGGCTGTGAGGACCCGGTAGGAGACAGAGCGGTTGGATGCACCAGTGAGAGTGAAAGACACGCATGTGTGTGCACAGACAATGTCAGAGTGGAGATTCCAGTCACTGCAGGAGGTCCTCATTAGAACAGACATCATGCAAACACCTAGTCTAAAACACAGCATGCTGACAAGCCTACCTCAACTTAGGAGGTGCTGCTGCTGCTTCAGAGTTTGGTCTGCGTAGCAGGCTAGGTGTTACCAGCCCAGACGTTTTCTCCACGGGCTGAAGTTTGTTGACAGGAGCCGCGGAGGCCGAAGGTTTCTTCGCTGAACGCTTGATTCGCTCCTCCAACATGCTCATGTCCTTTTCTGACAACTAAAGATGATAAGAAAAGTATTACTTTACTAAAAAGAAAAACAAAGAACTATAAATAGGCATAATATGCAGTGACCCACCTGACCAACGAGTTTGTACACTTGCTCTCCACAGATGTTATAAGCCGCCACGACGGTGTTCAGGGCGGCGTTACGAACGGCCGTGTCACGGTCGCCGATGTGGACTGCAATTTCACGCAAGGATTTCGCAGCCGTGTGCTGGAACACAGACCTCCCACACAGCCCAACAAGACAGCAGAGCTCCTCCAGACACTCTGCAGACGGATGAAGGGGAAAATCAAAAACCCCACGACCAAGTGTTAAGCATAACAGTTTATTGCTGTAAACACACACTTGACTGCTAAAGCTAAATTAGGAACACGCCATTCACAGGTTGAGTTTATAGAACAGAATGAAGTCTGAGCTAAGAGATATCGGCGGATGTAATCAGAGCTCACTCACCAGCGCGCAGTTTGGAGTTTTTGGACTTCGTACCCTCCATGAGGAAAGGGAAGATTCGGCTAGCTGGGTAAACTTTACGCAAGAGACTGAAGATGCTGCGCACGTCTTTACGCACCACGTCTTTCGGCTCACCCATCTGAAAAAGTGTGCAGGCGTTCAGAGGGGAAGGAGGAGAAAGAAACACATTCTGCACGTGTACTCCACGGACTACAGACATGACGGCACACAAGAAACCACTACATGACTACAGTCCCTTAGCTCAGGAACAAAAATAAATAACCAAGTTAAGACGGTTTATGCACACTGCTCATCACACATGCCTCAAACCCAAATTCACTGAGTGAAAGGAAAGCTTGGGTCAGTAAGAACAGTTGATATTAAAAACGGCATTGGACAGGATTTTAATTCGTCCAATCACATGACCTACAAACCCACCTTCTGAAACTGATGATGGGGTGAAGTGATGCCAAATTACATGCTCAGGAAAATTAACCAGGATTAAATGTGGCCATTTGTATGGTTTCATCCCTACAACATTGTTATGTTATCTCACACACACACACACTATGAGCGAGGCTAGATATAGATAGCACTTTCCTCAGAGTGTTGCATTGCCTTGTGATGCAGAAGTTTGAAAAGTTGAAGTTGTGACCAAATTGGGAAGAAAATAAGGAACACGGCAAAGTGTTTGTGAGATCCATTAAAATTCTTCGAAGCACTTCTACCTTTAGGATGATGTAAGGGATGAACGATGTGGCTTCATGCTCTGTGAGATGGTAGTCCTGGTTACTGAGAGTGATGAAGAGGAGCTTAAGATACTCCAGAGCCTTCATCAGCACACTGGTGTTCGTATCGAAGAAGCGTAGGGTGATCCACTTCAGGATCAAATCCAAACAGCTGACCGTGGCCTCGGACTCCGCCTCCAGGTGCTGAGAAAAACACAGCACGTTATAGTAGACCATATAAAATGTAGTTGGAAGTTCATAACAGTACACATGTACCACCATTTTGTGTCTCTCAATAGTATGGCAGCAGGGATTGGACTGAAGTAACGTGTTCGAGTTTAACACAGGACCCAGACTCACCTCCATCATGGCGCGGATTGCCTTGATGTGCTTTTGGAAATCAGAGTGAAAGAGGTCTTCCATCAGCCATTTACTCACACAGGCAGCCATCTGATTCTTCAGCTGATCGACAAACTCCTCACGTGGCATTACAAAGTTCCACTTTAAAACCTGCGAACACACCGTGCACATGGGACCGTGATCAGGGTGCATTGTGGGTTGTATTGGGGCTGCAGCCCAGCCAGGTGGACATCAGACAACGGATTAGTACGAGGATTAGAATAGAAACGCCACGTCTAAAGGTTCCTTAAGCAGAATTCAGGAAGAAGAAACATGCCTTATGGGTTTTCTCGTCCTTGATCCGTTGGTCTTTCCCGTTGGGAACATGGATGAAGATGGGACCGTCCTGCTCTTCCTCAACCTTGCCAGGGACTTTCTTCACAGCAGCCTGGAAAAGTCAAAACAAACCCAAGTGAAGAGTTCAATCCTTTTCCATTCCTACAAGTTGGCATACAGACTTTTAGAGCCAGAATGTATAGATTTTAACTGCAGCTGTAAGATCGCCTTACAAGCAGCACAGGGCTTGAAGAGGAATCATGCATACCCATCTTGTGAGGACGTCTGCTACCCAATTCCCATAACACTTCAGTGCAACCTGAAAGTCTTAAACTCACCTTAGTTTTAGGAGCAGCTGCAGCTTTGGTCTTTTTGGATTCTGCTGGAGGAGGTTCGCTCACAGGAACAGTTTTGTCTGGAACTATACACACAAACAAAACACACGGAATTCAATGACCAGCGTCAGTCATACAAGTAGAATCTGCTCAAAAGTCTTAAATCTGATAACATCCATCGTTTATAATAAAGATAACCAGCCTCATGAAGGATTTAGGAACGTATAGAATTTCAGCAGAGACGAGTTTGCATGGTTGGTGGTTTTTATTGCCGTTACACTACAAATTCCACTTTACTCTGTTGCACGAGCTAGCCCCGCCCCTCATGGAACATGTACATGTGGAACATTTCAATTAATTGCTCACTTTATGCACTTCATATGTAAACCAAGTTGTTAAGTGTTCTAGTAAGAAATTCCGGGGGGGTGTATAATAACACTAACCAGGAGGAGCTGCAGCTGGCTTCACACTGATTGGGTTAGCAGGCTCTGCTTTACTTGGAGCTGCAGGTTTGGCAGGAACAGCAGATCTAGCTTTTTCCAACATGCCAACCAGCTGATCTTTAGATGCCGGCTACAGAAGAGAACCAGAGTGCAAACTTCATATAAAACATGCACTTATTACAATAGCGTCAGATAACAGGCTTATTAATCAAAATGAATGAAATATCCACGTGTGGCTGTTTTATTGACACCTTCAGTACTGTACCTTCAGCTTAGCAGCAGCTTTGTTCATCTTGTCATAACCCAGGTGCATCATGAAGACTGGAAGTGCATCTTGGGCTTTTTTCCTCACATCTGCGTTACGGTCCTCCAAGCAGGAGTAGAGATGAGGAACACACAGCGCAAAATCCGAGGGGACCGAGCGCAAGGTGGGTAACTTTTCAGCCAGCCACCCCAACAGCTAGACAAACACCGGAAAGAAAAGGTCTCCTAGTCGAGAAGCTAGACTCAGACACTGATCGTATTAGATTAGCAGTGCGTCAAGTGAAAGGCCTGTAGCCAAACAGACTTCTGGGTAAATAAACACATCCACAGACCAACCTCTTGTCTGAGGAAGGGATTTTCCTTCTTCAGCTCTTCAGCCAAGTCCTCCCCCTCCAACCACTCCTTCATCCCAGTCTGATCCACCCATGCATTCAGAGTAGCCAAACCTGCTGCACGCACAGCATTCTGGGAAAGATGAGTCGATACACTGTTAGGAAACCTATAACATGATATGCACATGCATATATAAAGGAACTATGGTAAGTGTTGGGATATATATATAAATAAAAACACATCATGCACACAATTAATAAACAGTTACATTGTGTCAAGAGAAGATTTTAAAATGATTAACAAATGGGAAATAATTCAGCAGTCTGTAGCGCACCTTGCTGTCAGTGAGTACAGTCATGATTGGGAAGCCAAGGCCTTTAATATGCCGTTTTAGTGCAGGACCCATTGCTGTGGCTATCTGCTGTAGGATAGAGAGAGTCTGCTGGACCTAAGAAGAAAAAGATACCCACACACTTAAACTCCTCAACCTAAACTTGTGTGGAGGGGAAAGAAGAAAAACCCAGAAAATTAAACACACACACACACCAGTATTTTATTGGAGTCTGTAAGGCGAGCCTTAAGGGCCACAGGAAGTTCCCCGATGTTGGGGTTGATGAATTTTGCCTCAGAAATTACAGCGGTAACTTCCTCCAGTCCCTCTTTCCTCATCTTCCAGTTCTTATCACCGATTTTAGACACCATGTCCGAGGTGATTTTGTCACTGGAAACGTTAGAATGGACAAAAACATGTAAACAACTCCGAATCCAGTATAAACAACTAATCCATGAACCAAAAATAAATAAATAAATAAAATTAAAAAACCCTACAAGAGTGTGTAGTAAAGTTACAGCTATCAGCAAAATCCTAATCCAACTAAATCACATGTTCTGGTTAAAAACCAAACGCGGCGCATTTTGTTGGGAACATTCATATTTTACTTTAATGTTTTCTGTAAAACTGTACATTTCCACCCCCAATTAAACTCAAAAATGGACAAAAGCCTACAGAGGACTTCGGTTTCACCTGATGTCTGTTCGAGGTAGAAGATCCACAACTGCACCGCAGTCATTTTCTTCATCAGCTTCCTCCTGGCCTTCTTCTGAAGGCATTTTTGACAGACCTCTTATAGGAGGAGGCGGAGTTTGGCCCTTCATCTGATTTATATTAGAAAGAAAATAAATAAATGAAATATAAGTAGATTATGAGATGCATCGTTTAACATTTTTCTGGAAACTTGTGCTTTAATAAAAAAATGATTTAAAAAACCCATTAACAAGTATGCATTACTACCATTAATATTCTCCTTCTGCAGCTAGGAGTCCAAATTAACCACCAAGTGTTTGTATTTAAAACTAAACCACAGACCTTTTCGAACTCTGCATCTATTTGCGAAAGCAGTGCGGCTTTCTCGTCCTCGAAAAACATGCGGAGAGGAGCGCCCGTGTACAGGTACATCACGGACAGGAGAGAGATGGCAGCAGTTCTCACAGCCTAATGAGGCCAAAAAACACGTTAACTTACACACAATTAACCTACAACCAGTTACAAGACACCCGTGTTCATATTCAACCCACAAAACAAAATATCTCCAAGGGACAGGATTGAGTATTAAATAGAAATATTTAGAAGAGAAACTCACTGGATTGGTAGCAGCCAAAGCTGTCTTCACATTATTAATAAACGCCTTTACATTTATTCTGAGGACGTAGAATTCACAGCACCGTTACAGGTAATATCGACACTATTGACCTCCACAGAAAGAAACTTCAGTAGACTGAAATCCTGCATTGGACCTACCCTGCAAACCCAAACTCCTTTATCGCACCACAGAGCCAGTTCAGAGCTTCAGCCTGGTTTTTAGGGTTCTTCTGATTAAAGGCCATGGATACAACCTGAAATTTAAAAAGCAATATTTGTCTCAACTGAACAGATCTGCTCTGCATGCCGATGATATTACACACGCTCAGGGTTCCACAGACCTGTTCTGCAGTCCACGGGAGGGTGCAGGCCTCGGCGATTGCAGTCAGAGCCTCTCTCGCCCTCACGCCACACTTCACATCTCCAGCTTTATCCACCACAGCTTCCAGCACAGCCAGGGCTGAGGTTCTGGAGAAAAACGAGCCTCTCTGAGCCACGGTAGAAACGACGTGCAGCTTCAGCTGCATCACCTAAACACACGAAGATATAAATCTCAAGTTACCAGAGTGCTCAGAAAGAGAACGGACATTTCCAGGAAGAACGAAGGTCTTTCAAAAGGCACTATTTGAAGGAAGTGAAAGAAGGTTTACCTGGAAGTTGGTCTCTTTCCAGCCAGGTTTCTTGGCCAACATCCGGACGAGAGCTTGGCAAGGCATCTCTTTATCGTCCATGAGCTCTATGGCCTGGAAAATAAACATCCAAATATTAACCCTGTACACTGGTTCCATTATCCTGGCAGAATGGAAATGGAGCAATCAGTATAAACAAAAGGAATGATTTGATCACACGTTTAATCAGGACACGGTTGGGTTTCTGTGTGTAGACTAGCATGACCGTTTAGCTGCTGGTGGGCACGGCGACAGGAAAGAGGACGGGTGTGAGCCCCCTGATCGGCAAACAACTCGCCTCTCCACAACCACACGAAGACAAGACCACGGGTACAGAGAGAAAACAGACGGTACTTTGATAGTAAAGCACAACATACAGCTGCCACAATAGAGGTCCCTGGTCTCCACATTAACAGTTTAAAAGCACCTCTGAAGAACTCCACTCATTTAAGAGTGCCATAACAACTAAAGAAATTCTCTAACATGTTGCCTTTATAAAGTATAGGAATCAAGTTGAGAATAACCTAGAAAACACTCAATGCAATTCCTATACTCGGGGCCAGGAATAAAACTCACACGTTACCTTAAGAAACTCCTCCGCAGCCGCCAGCCTTTCCTTCCAGTTTGCACTTTCCAGCAACTGGATACAGGACGCTGGAAGAACTGCAGCAGCTTTCTCCTCGCACACCTCAGGCTGACGAGACAGCATAAATGCAGCATGTAAACCACATACATGTTAAAACAAACAAACCAACCAACAAATTCGAGATTTATTTACAGAGAGCTCAGCTTCAGTCGTGTCCGGTTTCTTAGCTTTGGCAGGAGCAGATGTTCGCTTGGGTGCAGAGGGTTTGCCCTTCTTGCTTGGGGCAGATGACTAAATCACAAGGGAAATAAATAAATAAATCTGTCTTCAAGAAGACATCGACATGTTATTGTGTAGGTCCTGAAGTGATGTAGAATAAGAAACTATTACACCTTGACTTTCCCGTACAGTTTTAATCTTGACATCACAGTGGTGTTAACTTCATTTTAAATTTACTCAGACTGACTGAGTCTGGCTTTAAATTGCTTTAGGAGTGCATATAGCTAAATGCTTCATGTGTGGACCGTCCTTGGCTTTACTTTACCACCAGCTGTAATTACATAAAGCTTTTTACTTTATTAGTAAAAGGTCATTAAAATAAATCCATTACCTTCGCAGTGGTGGCTGTAGGTGCTTTCTTGGCAGGGCCAGGTGGTTTATTTGGCGCTGATGCAGCAGGCGGGGCTTTCGGAGTGTTTTTCTCCTTCACCTGGCCTGTAGCTTTCTTTCCTCCGAGCAGCTCCACTTTCTCCGCACACTCCTTGATCTATAAAACGACAAAAACTTCGGGTGTTGTAACATGCAGATCCTTGCAGCATCAAACAAAACATTGTATTGAAAATAAAAAACTAAAGCTAACCATGGAGAATAGTAACTGAAGAAACTGACCAGTCACAGAGCATTGGAAAGTGGAGGTGCATTAACATTTGGACATACGGTACCTTGTCAACCTTCAGTTTATCCACATCAGCCAGGAAAGGGTTAACGGCCCTCTCGCCCACCACTTTGAGCGCCGTGCCCAATGCTTCAAAGGCGGCATCTCGAACCTCAGGAGCAGAATCGTTCACTTGCTACAGGAATTAGACGTGAATAAAATAAATAAATAAATAAATAAATAAATAAATAAATACACAGTCACACTTTATACATCTTCATGACTCAGACTCTACGATGAACAAATAAGTGTTCAACAGGCCTTGATCCTGGTCTGAAGTTTTACCTTCAACAGCGCAACACAGAACGGTTTGAGAAGGCTTTTGGGCAGTGTGGTGGGAGTGCAATGGCGGAAGCTTCTGGCGAGGAACAGCGAAGCCTGCTGCCTGACCGATGGGTTTTTGTTGTCCATCACAGCCAGCACATCCTCGCTTATTTTCTCAAGCGTCGTCTGGGAAAGGGAAAAAAAAAAATGTAATAAAGATAAAAACCACACAAACAAGGCAGAAGTGATTGGTTTTCAGCTATAAATGCACACATGTGGATGTACACTGTGCGTCATTTCAAGTGTACAGTGAAGAGGACACTCACAGAAAGGAACACTGCATCCAACGCTTCTTGCAGTGCCTGAACCACATGAGCCTTCTTCTCCTTGAACTTCTCCAAAATGGTTGGCACCAACTACACGGGAATACAACGGAATAAGAACGGGACAAACAGCAGCCGACTCACATTTAGAACACGTATAACATTTACGTTATAAGAACTTACATGACCAACATAGGTGCCAAATTTCTTCCGGAGACCAACGGCAAGCCCGGCTACACACTTGGCAGCGAGCGTCACCAACATGACGTTTGTGTCCTTTCCGATGACCTGGATAGAGGCGAGAAAAGGAATTACAGGGAGGTATAATAAAGAAGTCGAGAAGGAAAGCTGCAATATAGACTAGAAACCTAGAGAGACAGAAGTCCATGAGACAGTTTTAAGCAGATGCTGCATTTTGGACAATGCAAGCTGAGAGTTATCGCTTCAGTTTATACCTTGTTGAGAGCTTTGACAAGGTCTCCATACTCCCCGCTCTCCAGCTTGGGGTTTCTGGTTAATGCTTCCAGAGCTTCCAAGGCCTCCCTCCTCTCCTGCCATTTCTTCGCCTCCTACATCAATAACAATTTAAAAATAAATAAAAGGTTGCTCACATCTAACAATCATTCAAGTGTGTGCTGATAATTAAAAGGACACCAGACAATCTTCTTACAATCTTCTCAAAGAAGTCTTTAGGTAACTTTGAGAGGATTTCCACTGCTTCTAGCAGCTCATAAGCGTCAACAGCAGGAGCTGCTTCCTTCAAGTCACCTACAACATGGGAGAACACCGGGTCACTTCCATGCATTTAATAAATAAACTTAACTAAACCGGGCACTTGTTAAGAACTGAATTATATAAAGAACACCCGAGTACCATCTCCTTCATCTCCTCCTCCATCCTGCTGCTGTTGCTCGAACTTGACTCGAAGGTCCTGCTGCGACCGCAGGAACCGACTCTGCCGAGGCGCCGCCGCCTTTGCCCACTCATCTTCCAGCTCTTTCAGCTGGCACACAGTCAATACCACGTTAGTTTCGGGAAGTCAAAAGTGAGTAAAATATTGAGCGCGGGCTTCCATGACAGGAAGTCTCTACCTTACCAGGACGGAGTTGATGTTCTGAAGCGGAGGACGCAGCGCATCCCGGATCCATCTGTAGACCTCAACGGCGAGGAGTTTGGCCTCGTCCCGAATCGCCTTCTCTCGGGACTCGAAGAGCTTTGGGAGAACCTTCACAACCGGCTTCAGGGTGATGATCTTGGCTCCGAATTCACTGAAGACAAAAATAAATAAGTAAATAAATAAAAAGCAGAACCTGAGAAAAAGGCCATTTACTTTATAAATAACATTCAACTACTGAAATAAAGTAAAAGTACAGTCAGCACTGAGGTCCTAACGAGCAGGGAGTAACCTTACCTCGGCTTAATGAACATGGCAGTTTGTATTACGAGACGACGGACTATAACTATATGAACCACTAAAATTTATTTTCAGCAAAGCGGCCATCTCTACTACAATCCATTCCAATACAAACCACATGGGATTCTCCTCTTGGTGACCAACCTGCTCTAAAAACCACTCACCTCACCGCCCGTCTTAACACTTCTACGCAGGCCAGAGCGATTTTTGGGTTCTTGTTCTCCAGGCCTTTGAGAAGCTCTTCCTGAACCACGTCGCCTTTCTCGATCTCGACGTACATCAGGCAGATGTCCGTGCCGAGCTCTTTGGCACGTGCTTTGGGCTGGTTGAAGACTTTACACACCACTCCGGACACGACCTCGCCAGCGGTTCTGAGAGAAGGAACCATACCACGATTAATGTAGAGCTTATACAACTTCTGCTTTTTCCACTAGCACTACAGTAAGAGTGTAAGATGTTACTCCACGGTGGAGGAGTTTTCCTTTACTTTGATGCAACATGTGCATTTTCAGCGTAAGTTAGAGCTGCCTCGAGTCCTTTAAGTTGCGCCACGGCGTTAGAGTCGGTCACAAATTTCTTGATCAGGCCTTGGTATTTGCCCCACTCTGGACTCTTCTCATCTGAAATCCTCTGGAAGTGTTGCAGAGCCTCAGAGTAGCCACTTAACCTCGCTTTCCAAACCTGGGGTTTTTTTTTTTTTTTAAAAGAAAATAGTATGTGTGAGAGAGAGATACTGTATGCATGAGCCTCAACAAAATGTTAGTGCTCCAGAAACTAAAAACACATGATCGATACCTTATGTTCACATTTCTGGTCTGTGGGAAGCTTCATCCACTCGCTGTCGTCTCCCATGATGCTCTGCAGCTGTCAAACTCGTAGTACTGAAGTCTGTGATGTCTGTCATGGGCACAATTTAGAAGATTTAATGATTACAGTTCTCGCTGCATTTACACTTTGAACTGATCGTGTTTTAGACCCGGATGAAGCGTAATGAAGCCTGGGGTTGTGCTGGGGTTTGTTTGGCGAGGTCTGAACATCTCTACCCCTCACTCAGGTTCGTTTAGTTTTCCAGCTGGAGGAGAACAATAAGGACTTGGACACACCCAGGAGCAGCACTTTGCTTTGGTTCATGGTCTTTATAAAGAGCTAGGACTTCATTATTTAGAGAGAAGAGTTGTTTACATCCTGGATAAAGAGATGAGAAACACGTGCTCACGTGCTCCATGCTTTTACTTTAAACACAGCCTGGTCAAGCCTAGTCCAAACCAAGAGAGCAGGACAGGGCACCAGAGACACGTCATATCCGGTTCACTACTTCCTAAAGTTATATAAACAGCACAGAACTAACTACACAAGCAGAGAAGCAGTTTAATGTCATTATGACATACTAAAGCAGTGGAAGATTACTCTTCACACCCAGACTGCGCATGCGCACCGTCAACCTGCAGGAGGATCAAAAAACGGCTTCAAACAACAGAATACAAACCTGTTTAAACGAAATAAAACAGGCCTTAACTATAAAGAAAAGCAAACTTACCCTAGAACTGACCGCACACCACGTCCTGAAACACTGTGCGCTAAAAACAATGCTTAAACACTCCTCATTACATTAACGCCACACGGACGAGTGTCGCGAGCTCCGTTTAAAATGTTGTGCCCAAGACAGACCGAATCTGATTGGCTAGTTCAAGTGCGCGGCGATTCTGATTGGGCAGATCACGTGTTCGTAAAAAAAAAAAAGAGAGAGATTTGATAGGTCGGTTCAAACGAGACCGAGGGTCACGTGGTTCGCAGATGGCGGAAATTAATGGTCATATTTTTATTCAGCGTTTATTGTTATTGTTATTGTTTGTGATGATGATTTCACGTTTTATAGCCATGAATGCGTCAAATGTTCTGGAGAAATATATATATATATATAATTTTAGTGTACGTTTATGTATCAATACTTTAATCTTTGAAAATAATAATAATAATAATAATAATAATAAGAATAATAATAATAATAATAATAATAATAAGAAGAAGAAGAAGCAGAAATAGTTCCTTCTGGTGAGAAACCCCTCCACACAGGTGTCACGTGACTATAACTAGGTTTCCAGGTCTGTTAGGTGTGGATTTAACAGTCA
>JAFFST010050261.1:26169-39360 GCA_022414735.1 Noturus placidus | reverse complement strand
TTGATGTTCCGAAACACTTAAGTGTGACAAACATGCAAAGGAACAGGAAATGAGGAAGGGGGCAAACACTTTTTCACACCACTGTATTCTAGTTCCCATAGTGAAGTTCACTTTGAAAGGAAATGTCTGGGTTGTGCATGTAACTCTGTTCCCTGAGAAGGGAATGAGACATTGCGTAGCTTTGTCATATGAGGGCAGACCTGTGAATTGCGTCTTTGCTTCAGATAATAGAGTCTGATGGCGCGGTTCACAGGTGCCATATTTATATCATGCGACATGCTTAATTGCCATGTTGAATGACCATGGCAGGCCTATAAATAGGCATGATTTTGCACAAGCTTCAGACGCCGATCACACATGAGAGGCGCTCCCATAGTGGTATGCTAAACGCAATGTTACATGCATAACCCAGACATTTTCAAGCCCGTCCGGTGAAAATGTGTCAAATGCTGCACTCAAGGCCAACAGTACAAATACATAATGTGTCAACAATCAGAGGCAAGCAAATGATCATTGATTAGTTCGCCAGTGCTGGTTATATACTATGATGCGTCCAAAGCCAGAATGAAATACATTGTGCTTGTTATAATTATTATCAACTATCTGGAGTGTTTCTAGGGGTCAACTTGTGATTTATTATGGAACAGCAGCTGTCTTCAAATCTTGGGGACATAGGCCATGTTGAGTGACAATTTTATTAGGTTTAACAAGTACTCCCTAATCACTATTCCCTAATCCCTAATAATTCCATAAGTAACTTAAGTCAAGGACACAGGTGGTTGGTATAGACTCTGGAGGACAGCACCAATTGCACAGCATTTATTATATCCAGTAGGACCAAATTCAGCTTGTATAATGGCACCTCTTTGGATATCATTAGAGGATGGATTAGTTCATAATGTCCATAATGCTGGCAGCCTACTCCTGAAGTTCTTTGCCCTTCCTTTCTTTTTCATAGACGACATTTCCATAAGTAATTTAGGAATCATAAATAAACATGTGTTGCTTTCTATAAAGTTCAGAAAGCAAGCTGTTCTGAGAGAAGGGCCTGTTGGTAGGAACAAAGGGATTCCCTCCATGCTATTCAGAATGCTATTCCATGCTATTTTCCCATCAATCATCTGGGTTAACCCTATTCCCAGAGAATGAAATGTTACGTGAGCTTCACGCTGTGGGAACGCCTCAGCGTGTGACCGGTATCTGAAGTCTGTGTAAAATCACACTAATTTATGGCTTGCTGTGGCCAAGTGACATGGAATTTCGCACATTGTATGACCATAAAACAGCACCTGTAAACCATGTCATCAGATTCTCTTTGTTTGAAGCAAAGACACAATTGCAAACAAACCCCAGCATAACAAAGCTTCGCAACTCAGTGTTGCATGAACTTCACACTGTGGGAGCAAGTATCATCATCCATCATACTTAGGATGTGGTCTGTCCTAATATGTTTGTGTCTCAGGGTCACTACAAGATCCTCAACCAAACTGTAATCCCAAATGAATGTGTGTGTCATAGACCACCCGGCTGCAGCACACACAACATGTAAGGGTACCCGCTAGATAAAGCCTTTGAGGAGGCGATTCCCATAGAGGAATTAGAAATTATGCCCAGAAACATAGCGAGGCCGTGTGCCTCATAAGCAATAGAGATTGCTTCCGCTATCCAATTAGAGATGTGTTGCTTTGTAACAGCCAAGCAGACCAGCAACTGCTTCGACTTACACCACTAGCAGGAGCAGTGGACATAAGTACAAAGAACCCTTACTGGACAGAGTAGGTGCAATCTTTATCATTCGGGTGTAACGAATGGAGGAGTGCAGAAAGCCTGCAAGACTACTGGCTGGGCATCAGATGTAGGCACTTAGGAAAATAATCCATCCTAGGATATAGGAGGGCCTTGGCTAATCCAGGAGCAAAGTCAAGCAGGAAGGGGCAACAGAGCTGTCAGGGCCAGCAAAAAGAGCTACCTTTAGGGTCAGAAGCTTCTTTGAAGCTGACTCTAACATCTGTCTGACAGACCTTATATGACCACAGAAAGGTCCCAGGAAGGTATGCTTGGTCTGCAGATGGGGTTTAGCTATCTGACACCAAGCATAAACCTTGAAGTTAGAGGCTGCTGCCCCACAGAGGCTCAATCAATAGGGGCATGGCTGGCCTAAATGGTGGCCATGTAGACTCTAACTGTAAAAGGAGCCAACCATTTGTGACTTTCAGCCACCATTGAACAGTCTCACGTGCAATAGGCCCAATGGTTTGATGTTGGCTACTCTTGTAATTAGCCCCAAGAGTCTCCATAGAGACTAGAAGGGATGCCCAGACTTAACTTTATCTTGCTTAATGTTGATAGGATTGGCCATACACGTGTTGGGGATAGACAAACCCTCATCATATTCACATCCCATATAACCCCTAGAATTGTCTTCCTCTGAATGGAGAAGCAACTTTTCCTGAGGTTCAACCCGATTGCCAAGCTTCTTATGTGGGCGAGAACAACATCTCGATGTTGAATCACAAATTTCCTGGACCGCACAATAATTAACCAGTCATCCAGGTAGTTTAGTACATGGATGCCCCGGAGTTGCAAAGGAGCCATCCTGGTATCCATGCACTTTGGAAAGGTACAAAGGGATAAAGCTAGACCAAAAGGAAGAACTGACATTAATGTACATTGGCTCTAAACACGAACATCAGGAACCCCATGTGACTGGGCAATGGAATATGTGTCTTTTTTAGATCTATTGTCACAAACCTAGAGTCTTCTCCGGGAACTGTCACCTTATCATGGTGGAGAGGTTTGAATGTCCCTATGGACCTGAGGGCTCTGTTGTCTGGTGCCTTTTGCTCCTGGCAGGGTCTCTCAAGGCAAAGTGGTCTCAGGCCAGACTAAGAATGGTTCAAAAACCCTCATGAATAAGATTAAAAGGGGAGGAGTTACCCTGGCCGGAGGAAGCCCGGGGACCCAGTCTGGAGCCGGGCCCAGAGGGAGGGCCTGACTGTGAGTGCCTGGTGGCTAGGTTTGCCATGAAGCCCAGCCAGGCAAAGCCCGAAAAAGCAACATGGCACCCCCCTCTCCATCCTATGGGCCCACCACTCGTGGGGTGAATCGTGGGGGTTGAGTACGCTGCTACACGAGTGGCAGTGAAAGTCAGGGGCCTCGACGGACCAGACTTGGGCGGCAGAGGCTGGCTCTGGGGACGTGGAACGTCACCTCCCTGTGGGGGAAGGAACTGGAACTTGTGCGGGAGGTGGAGCGCTATCGGTTAGATCTGGATGGGCTTACATCTACGCACAGTCTCCTGGATAGGGGATAGGGGACTTTATTCTACTCCGGAATTGACCAGGATGTGAGGCGCTGGGTGGGTGTGGGGATACTCACAAGTCCCCGGCTGAGCGCTGTTACGTTGGAGTTTATACTGGTGGACAAGAGGGTCACCTCCTTACGCCTACGGGTTGTGAGGGGGAAAACTCTGACTGTTGTATGTGCATATGCACTGAACACCAGTTCAAAGTACTCTGCCTTCTTGGAGACCATAAACAGAGTCCTGTATGGGGCACCAGTAGGGGACTCCATAGTTCTGCTGGGGGACTTCAACGCGCATGTGGGTATTGATGGAAATACCTGGAGAGGCACCTCCCACCCTGATCTAAACCTGAGTGAGCATTTGTTATTGGACTTCTGACTTCAGTCATGGACTGTCTATAACAAATACCATGTACGAACATAAGGAGGCTCATAAGTGTACGTGGTACCAGAGCACCCTAGGCCGATGGATGATCGATTTTGTAATTGTATCATCTGATCTGAGGCTGCATGTTTTGGACACTCGGGTGAAGAGAGGGGCGGAGTTGTACACTGATAAACATCTGGTGGTGAAATGGATCAAGGGGTCGGGGAAGACTCTGGACAGACATGGAAAGCCCAAATGGGTAGTGCGGGTGAACTGGGAACTTCTGGAGGAGGCCCCTGTTCGTGAGATCTTCAACTCACACCTCCGGCTGAATTATTCTGGCATCCCTGTGGAGGTTGGGGGCATTGAACCTGAGTGGGCAATGTTCAAAGCCTCCATTGCTGAAGCTGCAGCAGAGAGCTGTGGTCTCAAGGTCCTAGGTGCCTCAAGGGGCAGGAACCCTCGAAAACCGTGGTGGACACCGGTGGTCAGAGAATGGCTGCAGCTTCTGCCGTGAAAGAGGCAAAGCAGTGCTACACAGTGGGAAACAACTACATAGTGGCAAAGCCTCGGGGATTGATGAGGTCCATCCAGAAATGCTGAAAGCTCTGAGTGTCCCTTCTTTTCTGTGGACCAGGAAATAACGTTTGTAAAAACTTTAACCCTTTTGTCCACGGGAGATCTTACTTCCTGCACTAACTTCAGACTCTGCTCTGTGCTGACTATTGTGGTGTGCATGCCTCTGAAACAGGGAGGTCGAGCTATAAACTGGACACAGTAACCCTTTTCTGTAGAGGACAGAAACCATGGAGATACATTTGGCAGTAGTTTCCACATTTCCAGATAGTCTTTAGTGATGTTAACTTTCCACATTTTGTTGGATGAAAAGCATCAGATTTTTGTTTCCCTGTAACAGCTCGCTGACCACAGAAAACTGAAAACTTGGAATAACATTGACTAGGGGAGCCTTACAGTAGTATTGGTGGCTAACTGCCGAAACAACCTCTCATTCCCTGATATGTCCCCCAACGGTCCATCAAGACTGTTTCTTTCTGTCTTTTTGGCACCGATTATAATTTGTAAATCAGGTCTACTAGCAGGCTGCGACTGTGACCACCCCCTGGCTTTTGGGGGGGGGGGGGGTGACCACACCTGCCTTCTGTGCCTCGCTCACATTTCAGCAGTTATGCCTGGGAGGCCTGCAACACTGCCATTGTATGCGGCTGCCTTGACAGCGGCTGGCCCAGAGCCATGAGGTTACAAAACCCATCTTGCTTTGTCTGAGAAGGGAGAGAGTTGAGAGCTGAGCGATGTCATTGTGAAGCATTCACAATGAGTGCAGTCATCCCCTAAAGGGCTGCTGCAGCATGCTCCAATCCCATACCCTTCACACACAAAATGTGTCCATCCCCCTCTGTAATATATCTTTTATTTTTAGAGCAGGGAGTAACACACTCTCTGAATTCTCTCTGATGCATTCAACAGGATTGTGACAGAAGTTATATATAGTTTTGTTTTTTTTTTCACTTAAGAAAAGCAGATTTTATGGTCATGTGACATGTGATATGGCACATTACCTGACCACAGAAAGCCATAAATTGTGTGATTTTACACAGACTTCAGATACTGGCCACGTGCGGAGGCATTGCCAGAGTGTGAAGCTCATGCAACATCGAGGTCCCTTTGAAATGGAACATCGCTTACACTGTTGCAAGATTTAATTTTTTTTTCACTTTTCTTCTAATTATTATTGTCCTTCGTAGAAGTTATGTATTCCCTCTTATGTATTTAACCCTCAATTATGAAGTCAAGCTGGCATCTGTAACATTATACACTATATAGTTCACTTAAATCTAGTTAGGTTATCTATGACATGTACAGTACATTTTCAGCATTTAGCAATCCTCCTTATCTAAAGTGACTTACAAAAGTTATTTGTGACTCCATAAAACTCATATCCCCATGCTAGTATAATAGGTTGAGGCCTAAGAATATCAAACAAACATTGATAGAGAGAAGTATAGCAATTCATGCCAGGACAGAGAAGAGTAATGATGTTTGTCTCCCTTGCAGCTTGAGTGATGGTGGATCAAGTCGAGCTGTGGATCGAGTCAGAGGTTTGAAGGTAACATGGTTCAGAGTGGGGTGTGATAAGTGCCTTCAGGTTGGGTTGTAAGCAAGCATCAGCATTGTAACTGATTTGGGGCTACAGCTACAGGAAGCCAATGGGGGGAATTCAATAATGGGGCCCTGCTATAACTGCTGTTGCTGTGAGTGGAGTGTGTGTCTCTTAGTAGCTGTTTCATATATAGACAGGATATCGTCCCAAAAACAAGTACTTCCACTCCTAAGTTTAATGAGAGTGTGACCTAGGACATTGAATAGACATTCTTCAAGGCTCAGTTGAATTGTCTACATGAATATTGAAATCACCAACAATTACAATGTTATAAATATTGTAACACCATTGTTAATTAAAAAGAATAATCAGAAATTTGTTGATCGCATACATATTCACCGGTCTTGGTCAATACTTGATAAAATCACCACAGCTGCAAGTCTTGTGGGATATGTCTATATAGGCTTTGCACATGTTCTAACACATTTGGATTATTGGTTTTAAACCATCTCAAAAAATTTGAATATCGTGGAAAAAAAATTTTTCATACATTTAATATATTCTAGGTTCATTACACATAAGGAAATATTTCAAGCCTTTTTTGTTTTAATCTTGTTAATCTTGTTAACCCCACCCCCTGCGCAGCCAAACTTCCAAAATTTGTCCAAAATTCCAAAATTCTCCTGTATATTTGGGGGACAGATTGGTATTGCCTTAACATTGGGGGGGGGGGGGGGGGTCACGACCCCCCCAAAGAGTGCCTGGTTATGCCCATGTGTATTCTACTAGGATTTAGTCAGAGGTTTGAAGGTAACATGGTTCAGAGTGGGGTGTGATAAGTGCCTTCAGGTTGGGTTGTAAGCAAGCATCAGCATTGTAACTGATTTGGGGCTACAGAAGCTACAGCTACAGCTACAGGAAGCCAATGGGGGGAATTCAATAATGGGGCCCTGCTATAACTGCTGTTGCTGTGAGTGGAGTGTGTGTCTCTTAGTAGCTGTTTCATATATAGACAGGATATCGTCCCAAAAACAAGTACTTCCACTCCTAAGTTTAATGAGAGTGTGACCTAGGACATTGAATAGACATTCTTAAAGGCTCAGTTGAATTGTCTACATGAATATTGAAACCACCAACAATTACAATGTTGTTAGTAGAAAAAAATAAATTAGATAAAAATTTATAAAATTCTTCAGAGCACAGTCCATGAGGCCTATACTGTAATTTGTAACAAGTGTGAGTAAAATATGTTTTTTTGTTTGTTTGTTTTCTAATGTCAGACAGCACATCATGAATGGAAGCGACACCTCCATATCATCTATGAGCACAAGGGTTAGGGGGATGGTGATTTGACAACATCTGGAATAGGATGTTGAACAAGCACATATGTGATTGTTAGGTGTCCACAAACATTTGGCCATTAAGTGTATATTCAGGTGGAGTGTACTTATTTAAAACACAATAATTATGTGCTTTAAGCCGTGCTTCTATTTAATTGAGAAGATTAAGGTCAAAGTCACTGAAAAGTTTGTGGACAAACATTTTTGTGGTCAGAGGTCTTATGTTTATTAAATCCTGCTTTAAGTTAAATAGATTACTTGCAGACTGTAAGGCATTTTCAATATATTTACTTGGTTAACACTACAATATAGTTTCCAGTTATAGGACAAAGTAGCACATTGGCTTATTATCCCAGTTTGAACAGGAAAATGATTCTGTGGGTAGTCTTCGACAATAGAGATATCAGTAGGAGTTTGACTAATTGTAACCATGACAACACTACTGTTATCTGCACATATACAATGCTGAAGGTAACTCTTAAGCTTAACAACAATAAGAGCCATAAACACTCTAGCCATGTTTTGGCAGTTCTAGCAAGAAATATAAATCTATTTATTCACTTTGTTACACAAGTTTTCACTGCTGGCAAATGTTATGAGACAACATGGAAGAGGTTACTTTCTACCCGTTTTCTCTTGTAAAATATAGGTTTCTATATGTCAGAGTTATATCTATAAAGATTAAATATTATACACACTGCAACATTTTAAGTCATATATTTAAAGCAAAGAGTCTATTAAATAATTCCACACTCTTGTTGGGGCAGGGCAATGGGGCATAAACTATAAACTCAGACTAAGACAATGAACTTAGAACCTCTGCGTGTGTGTGTGTGTGTGTGTGTGTGTGTGTGTGTGTGTGTGTGTGTGTGTGTGTGTGCAAGTAGAAGACAGAGGGAATGGGACCACTATAATCACATACTAAGATTTACAAACAGCACATATCTCATTACTGCCAGGGCAAAAAGCTCTTCATTTTGACCTCCACACATTGTAAAGTTGCTGTTTAGATAATGTAAGATAATGTAAACTAATTGTACTAAGGAAAAGCACCTGTACTAAGGAAAAGTGTATTCCCAACCAAAAACCTATCACTTTGTTTGTATGTACAAACTGCATTACTGTAACTCATGGAATAACTCTGATTCAATGATATTTATTTATTTATTTATTTATTTATTTATTTATTTATTTATTTTTATTTTTTTTCCTCAGATTCACCTCCAGCTCTGGATAAAAGAAAAGTGAGACAAAAAATGTTTTGACAGACTGCTCCTGATAAAATGTAAAATATCCTAGATTCAGTATGCTTCTGGAGGCAGACACACAGGTGCCCATGCTGCATAATTCATATGACTTTCAATCTTCACACTGGCCTGATTTCCTGTGCAGCATGAACCACTGAAATTGGTCCACTCTCTTCTGATTGTTCCTTGTCTCTGCAGATGCACAGTTCATCTGTGTTTTAGATTTGGTCTCACATGGAAAGCCCAAATTTTTAGTCACTCCGACTATCTGTTTGTTCAATTGCTTAAACATTTGCTTAGTTGTCACATGAAATATTTACTGATTTGAACTGAAGTAGCTTTATCTCATGATGAGTGTATACAGTACAGTGCCTTTGCATAAGTATTCACCCTTTCAAATGTTTCCACATTTTGCTGTGTTGTATTGGATTTTTGGCATTTGATTTGGTGTATTTTTTTTTTATTGTAACACCATTGTTAATTAAAAAGAATAATCAGAAATTTGTTGATCGCATACATATTCACCGGTCTTGGTCAATACTTGATAAAATCACCACAGCTGCAAGTCTTGTGGGATATGTCTATATAGGCTTTGCACATGTTCTAACACATTTGGATTATTGGTTTTAAACCATCTCAAAAAATGTGAATATCGTGGAAAAATTTTTTTTCATACATTTCATATATTCTAGGTTCATTACACATAAGGAAATATTTCAAGCCTTTTTTGTTTTAATCTTGTTAATCTTGTTAACCCCACCCCCTGCGCAGCCAAACTTCCAAAATTTGTCCAAAATTCCAAAATTCTCCTGTATATTTGGGGGACAGATTGGTATTGCCTTAACATTGGGGGGGGGGGGGGGGGGGTCACGACCCCCCCAAAGAGTGCCTGGTTATGGCCATGTGTATTCTACTAGGATTTCCTTCTTTTTGGCACCATTTGTCTTACCTTTTGATCTAGGTAATCCTCACTCAGTGATGCTACCAGCCCTATGCTACACTGTGGGGATAGTGTTCTCAGAGTGATGAGTGTTGTTGGATTTCTGCCAAATATATTGCAATCTCTGTGTGCAAGGGACAAGGGGGGAAATCACTATCGCATGCTCATGATCTTCAGGGCCTCAGGTGGCACTGCATTAAAAACAGGCATGATGTCCTCTAAACTAAAGAGCATTAAAGAGGAGTGGGACCATCTGGCTTTTTATCAGCGCTCAGTTCAAAAGTCTGATGGCAGGGGGTACATTAGCGCCTATGAAATGAGTAGCTTGCACATCTGGAAAGGCACCAACAATGCTGAAGGTATATACAGGTTTAAGAGCACCATATACTTCCATACAGATTCCATCCCATCTTTACTTCTTAGAGACTCTGCTTCTCTAAGATACTCTTTTTTTTACCCAATCATATTACTGACCTGTTGCCAATTAACCTAATTTGTTGCCAAATTAACATCAAGATGCTTAATTTTAGCCTTTTTTTTGCCCCTGTGCCAAGTTTTTTGAGACGTGTTGCAGCCATGAAATTCAAAATGACCTATTTTTTCTTTAAATAGTACATTTACTCAATTTAAACATTTGATATGTTTTCTATGTGCTACTGTGAATACCGTATGGGTTTATGTGATTTGCAGATCATTGCATTCTTTTGTGGACTTAAGGTTGTACTGTTAAAGCCTTCCCTCCAGCTTCCTTCTGTAGGCTTCCTTGTTCTCCCTCAGCTTCACCTTCAACTCATTCTACATATTCCTCATCTGTCCTTGTCCTTATGACTTGTTTAGCAGCACCAACAAATCTTTGGTAATCCGGGCTTATTGTTGTGAAAACAGCATAGCTTCCTGACTGGAACAGTGGTCTCTTTGCAGAAATTAAAAGAGACCTATTATGCCCCTTTTTACAAGATGTAATATATGTCTCAATGTGTCTGTGATGTTTCAGCTTAAAATACCCCACAGATCATTCATTATACATGCTGCAAATGCCCCTTTTTGGGTGGAAGCAAAAACATCCTGTTTTCGTATGTGTCTCTTTAAATGCAAATGAGCTGCTGCTCCCTGTCCCCTTTCCTGAAGAGGGCTGTACAGCTCTTGCAGCTTACAGCTCGTGCTTTGGATACTACTGCAACAACAAATCAGGAAAACCAGTATGACTGACATTGTTAATATCAGTGTTCAACCCTATATGTATGAATCAGAATGTATTCATTATACAGACAGTAAGCATTTTTGGGTTAAAAATAAAAATGACGACATAGCTCTGGTCTCTGTGAATACAATTAAAAACAATGGTAACTGTAGCCGCATTAGCCATGGAATTTGCTAACAAGAACATTTGGAATGTCTTCTGGACATGAAGGTGGATCATGAACAGTTGGTATTGATCTATGCTTGAGAATAAACTTTTCAGCAAACCCTGCTTTGTATAGTCCCTCATTCACAAAGCAGTTTGATGTAAAATGATTTGCACCAACAAAAGACGCTAATGTTCATTCTTACAGCCAACAACAGAACACGTACAAAGCTTACAAAGCTGAGATATTTTTCTTTTCAGTATATCTGCTCCAGCGCGGAGAACATGACAGACTGTGCAGCTCACTCAGGGGAGGTTTTATGCTAATAGGGCAAACTCTGTCCCTAGTCATGGGTAGGGTCTGTTCCAATGTGATGTTACGTTGGATTGAAATGCGAACTCATTTTGAGACACTTTTTATGATTCATGGGGAATACAAAAGGAGTGGGTGTATTTTTACCATTATATGGTGGTTCTGTATACACACTGCCAACACACATTTATGTTCAAACACCATGTAAAAGTGAATTTTGCCCCTTAATATAGACTGTGATGCAGTCTGTCATGTTTTCCCCAGCTGCCTCACTCAACACCTCCCAGTCAGTGGGTCTCAAGGCAGATCTGCAGAGTTTCCTCTGCTTTCCAGGACCACTTTTTGATGGTGTTCTATATCACAAACTGCCTCTGGACAACAGGCAGGCATGTGGGTGTCAGTAGAACCAGGTTGTGGTCAGACCTGCCAAGCAGGGGCTGAGTAGATGATCTTTATGCATCATTCAAATTTGCATACTAGTGTTCTGTTCTCCCTGGTTGCACAGTCAACAAACTGATTAAAACGTTGGCAACATGGTAGAGAGTGGTACAGAATTGAAATTGGTGGAAATTGGAAGGAAAGTGTTTGGGTACTAAGTCTGAAGTCTCACAATAACATTATGTATGACACTTGTATGTATCACACTTGACTTCCACATCAGCTGTCAGTGGAATGTAAACAAAGGCTATATTAGTGACCATGATTCCCAAGGCAGATAATATACATGTATACCAAGAGTGACGAATGACCAACTGACCAACATTGGGGCAACAGGGACATTTATTAACTGTAACATGTCCTGTATTACACCATCAATTGTTCACAAAAAGTACAATCCCTTCACCATTCCTCTTACCACTCTGCCTTACGTCTCTGTCCACCCTTGTTGTCTGAAAGCCAGAAAAGGAAGCATTCTAGTAAAGAATATCCTCATGCAGCCACGTCTCTATCAAACAAAGCATACTGCATTGACAATACTTCTTTTGGGTCTCGATCAGTGCATTGAGCTCACCCATCTTATAAGCATGGGACCTAACTTTCCCATATTGATGGCGGGAATGAAGGGCTAGTTCCGTCTAAAACCAGACTAAAGGCCTAATGGTTTCCTTATTTCCATGGCAATGTTAATCCACATGTAGATGAACTTGATGACTTGCTTGGTGCAAACAACTGGTCACAGTTGTCAGTGATAATGCACATCATTTTATCAAAAATCTAAAAGTTGTGCATCATACCTGAAAAATACAGGATCACTTTCCAGTTGGTTTTGTGACTGCATTCTCTTCAAATGCTATTGAGCTTTAAACTATGGTGTATTTTGTGTATACTGTATGTCCATACGGTATAACAACATCACAAAGTTTAGATATGATTTGACAGTATATTTAATAAAATATCAAAAATCTAAAATGTGTGCATTATAGCTGACACCTAGATGAACATTTTACAGTTAGTTTTATGACCAATCATTCCCTTCAAATTCTACTAGAGTTAGAAAAATATATACCAATATGTAACTTTAGAGACGGTCCCTTAATTTGTGCATATCTGCGAATATCGAACATCAAGCCAACTTTATGCCAGTCCGCTAGGTTCATCTTCTCTTGTGGCTTGTCAGCACAATCCCACCACTAGGGGCTGGCCCAGAGTAACGTTACAATTGTATTGGCAATCCAGTGCTCTTCCTGTGAGATATGAATTTGAAGGCCTTCATGAGAAGACTTGAATTTTAAGACCTGAATTTTTGCAGCCTGAATTTGTGAGATTGAAAAATAATGTGTTGAAATACTACCTGATGAATAATGAAGATGGTATTTTATTAACTGAAAATTTTTTAACTGTATTTTAGGAAGCTGAATATGTGAGCATTGAATTTTGACTGCTGGAATTTTGTTTTCAATCAAAATATACAAACACAATGAATTGCAGAGGAAACCAATTAAATCATTTTTATTGCTGTGTTCTTTATTTTTTTGGAGGGTTTTATTTGGTATGTGTGAAATTGCTCAGCAGAAAAATGTACTGTCATTGCAATATGTTTTTATTCAATTTATGTAATTCAACATGCCATTTTGCCTTGAGGACATTTGGCACTATTATACAGTGGTGTGAAAAAGTGTTTGCCCCCTTCCTCATTTCCTGTTCCTTTGCATGTTTGTCACACTTAAGTGTTTCGGAACATCAAACCAATTTAAACAATAGTCAAGGACAACACAA